>JAJPUD010024569.1:0-18575 GCA_023553655.1 Myrmecobius fasciatus
TTTTTTTTTTTCTTTTTGCTGAGGCAATTGAGGTTAAGTGACTTGCCCAGGGTCACACAGCTAGGGAGTGTTAAGTATCTGAGACCAGATTTGAACTCAGATCCTCCTGACTTCAGGGCTAGTGCTCTATCCACTGTACCACGTAGCTGCCCCCGATAGTAGGCCTTTTATAAATATTTATTGATTGATTAATTGCAAGGATCACCTTGCACATCACACAACAATCATATAATTCAACAAGCACTCATGATGCACTCCTTGTAGTCCACATTCTGGGCTAAACTCAGGCACATTTATCGTAAAGCATACACTTACCGACTCTGGGTTCTTGATGAAGACCTTGGAGCGCCCCATTTGGTACTGATCAGGGTCCATGTTGACAGATCGGAGCAGGTGCTGCACCCCCTGACGTTCATCACCACGCCATCGTGGCCACGTCTCTGGAGTCAGGATGGCGTACCTGGCAGTGTGGGTATGTGGGCATTGGGTCTGAGAGGTAGCCCCAGCCTCACCCTACTCCCCACCCCCATTCCAATTAAGCATCCCCATTCCTGGACTGAGGGGCAGGGCAAAGCAGACCCTGGGCTACAGGTTTGGGGGCATTTACTGCACTGTATAATGAGTAAGGAATGAAAAACCATTTATGAAGAGCTCACTATGGGCTAAACACTGGGGATGGGGTTAAAGGTTAGGGACAACCTCTCACCTCTGCAGGAACTTTGAGAAAACTCGGCGGTATGCAAAGCCAGCACGCCGGACACGGATATTTTCTTTCAGACCCAGATACTCCACCTGATGCTTCACCCTGGTGTCCATAAAGGGTCACAGGAACTCAATACATAAGAATGGCTCAACATGGCTCAGGTGGGCAGGAAGCAGAGCCATAGGAAATAGTCAGTGACGTATAGGAGGATGAGGCAGGGAGTTAAGGGGGTGAGGAGGTCAGTGCACCATAGGTCATCGTGGATCAGGAGGTCAGGGAAGATGATGATAATTCTGGCATGGGCAGGTGGCGTGATGGGCCACTCACCTGCTTTCTTCCCAGTCATGGGGCCTCTTGGTCTCATTGGGCTTAATGCATCGGATATAGTGGGGTGTACACTTCTTCAAAGTGTCCACCAGGTCATTAGCCTGTCTCTGAGAGGACAGAGATGAAGATGAGAGACTCTACCGAGAGCTTATTTCAATACCTTCTTCCATGAGCCCCCATATTACATGCTGATATAGCCCCAGAAGATAAAGGGGAGAGAGAAAGAGAGAGAGGAGGGAGAGAGGGAGGGAAGGAGAGAGAGAGAGACACACACACACACACACACACACACAGACAGAGACAGAGAGAGAGACAGAGAGAGATTGAGAGAGAGAGAAAGAGAGAGAGACAGAGAGAGACAGACAGACAGACAGAGAGATTGAGAGAGAGAAAGAGAGAGAGAGAGATAGACAGAGAGAGATTGAGAGAGAAAGAGAGAGAGACACAGAGAGAGAGAGAGAGAGGGAAGGAGAGAAAGAGAGAGAGAGAGAGAAGGAGATAGAGAAAGGAGGAGAGAGAGACAGACAGACAGACAGACAGATTGAGAGGGAGAGAGAAAGAGAGAGAGAGAGACAGAGACAGAGACAGAGAGACTGAGAGAGAGAGAGATTGAGAGAGAGAGAGAGATTGAGAGAGACTGAAAGAGAGAGAAGAGAGAGAGGGAAGGAGAGAGAGAGGGAGACAGAGAAAGAGAGAGAGAGAGAGGAGAGAGAGAGGGAAGGGGAGAGAGAGAGAGGGGGGGGGGAGGGACAGAGGGAGAGAGGAAGAGATGATCTGAAAGCTGCTTTATCAATGACCTTCTTAGAAGGAGTTATGATTTTAATTATGATAATTACTACCTGCAGACAAATGACACAAGATTCAGGATAGCTGGTAATTTCTCAATATCTCTGAGCCTCAGGGGACCAAAAAAAATACGTGTAATAACTTATCATTTGGGGCTGTTATGAAATTAGGAGACAGTGCTTGTAATGAATCTGAGCTTTGCTGAAATGTACTTTCTACAAAGTAATAGCAATGTTGTGGGATGATCATCTGTGAATGACTTTGCTATTGTCAGCAATACAATGATCCAGGACCACTCTGAAGGACTTTGATGAAAAATGCTATCCGTGCCCAGAGAAAGAACTCGTGTCTCAATACAGATTGAATCATCCTTTTTTTTTTTTTTCCTCTTATTTTTCTTGAGGGTTTTTATTTTTTTTGGGGGGGGGGATTTGTTTTCTTTTGCAATATGACTTTTATGGGAATGTTTTCCATAACTTCATATGTATCTTCTCAATGAGGGGAGGGTTGGGGAGAGAGGAAGACAATTTGAAACTCAAAGTTTTAAAAACAAATGTTAATTAAAGCAACCATGTAGCTTTAAAAATAACTAGGAGGGGCAGCTAGGTGGCGCAGTGGAGAGCACACCAGCCCTGAAGTCAGGAAGACTTGAGTTCAAATCTAATCTCAGACACTTAACCTTCCCTAGCTGTGTGACCCTGGGCAAGTCACTTAACCTCAATTGCCTTGGGGGGAAAAACTGGGAAAAAATAAAATATTAAATACAATTTTTAAGAAACTTAAGCTTTGCAAACATTAAAGCACTTTATGAATGTTACTATGACTATTATCATTATTACTGAATGTGAGTGATGGCTATTACCATTGGATAATTGGTAGCTGGCTGCTTTGATCAGGATGAGTAACATGGCTGGTGGCCTGACTGGTAGGAAATCATGGCCAACAAGAGGAGAGAAAGTTGGATTTATGGATTATGGAAAGGAAGAGAGACAGATTGGGTCAAGGGAGAGACATGACCAGAATCTGGATGAGAGAGTTGGTTCTGACCTTGATCTTGGAGCCGGCAGTGCTGGGCCGGCCCTTCTTCTCCGAGTCCAATCTCTCAGGGAAGAGCATTTGAATGAAGACACTGTGGGGAGAACACAGGGATCTGGGGAAATGCACAGTTCCATTCCCTCCTGGTCCCTGGCCCTCCTTGCTACAAAGAGCTTCCCCTCCATCCCTGACTCATTTGTATTCTCTGGGCTTAAGCTTTCTAGGCCCTATTTGAATTTTGAGTTTCCTTGAATGTAGGAGAGGGCCAAGCAGCCTTTCCCTAGCTCTCTCCCCTCCTGCTGCCCCATCCCACCATCTTTCAGCCTGTTCCCTGCCCTCTCTTCCCAGCCTGTCCCAGCTCCCTGCCTGCCCCCTCATGCCATCTCATCTCCTGGTCCCCATGGCTGCCACTCACTGTTCGCTGCTCTGCATGAGCTCGATGAGGTCTGAGAAGAGAACATCTCGGTTTCGCTCACAGAAACCACTGACATCATAGGATACCTGAGCATAGAAGAGGCAGGAGGAGGCCCTGAGCCACTGGGGGAGCCCAGGAGAAGGTGGGGACTGGGAGTAGCTGGAATCCTAGGGAAGGGGGAGGCAGCAGGAGAAGCTCCGAGGCCTCTGGGTTCTCAGGATAAGGGGAGTTTCCAGGGGACAGATAGGTCCCTGGGAGATGAAGTAGAGGCCCAGGCCGCCTTGATGTAGTCTCAGGGCTGGGCCAGGCCCTCAGCAGTTTGCAGAGCACTTCTCCCACACCCCAGACAGAAGCTAAGGGACAAGTCCTGTTCCTCCTTTTTTATAGAAGAGGAAGTTGAGACCTAGAGCAGATAGAGGAAGTCCTTAGAACAGGATTACTATAGCTGTAAGGGTCAGCCTGGCCTTCTCACCTAGTCTGGCCAGCTTGCCTCCCTGCAAATCATAGCACACACTTGAGAACTCTTCCTTCACAGTGACCCCTGGAGGGTCCTGCCGGTCTTTCAGATATGCCCATTTTACAGATGAGCAAACGGAGGTCCAGATAGTGGAACTGATGCCTCATGTCACTCAGGGGGTAAGTTGCTAGCTGGGGCCTAAATTAGGGTCCTATCTGAGACCGGGGGTCACCAAATTCAAATGTTCTTCCCACTATACACTGCTGGGGTGGTGAGCCTGGAGGTACAGGTGGTGACTGGGCAAGGGCAGTGGGATGAAGGGCATCATTCAAACTGAATGAATTTAATTTACCAAATATTCGGTGTTTACTTAGAAGGAGGAGGCAGTGCCATGGCACAGTGACTACAGATCTGGCCCCAGAGCCAAGAAGAACTGGCTTCAGGTCCTGCATGTGACTTATACAGGAAATGGGACTCTGGGTAAGCAAGTCACTGAACGTAGGGCAATGATCTGAGACAGGATCAGGAATGACAGTCTGCACTGGGGCTACTCTACATCAGTAATGTCACAGGTCTAGTCCCAGCCCCCAGGCTTGGGCTGTACAATGGTTAGAGAGAAAAACTTCCTTTCAAATCCAAACTCATACATGCTGGCTATGGAACCATGGAAAGGTCTCTTCAGTGCTCTGGACAACTGTCAACCAACCAGTCAATTAATCAATCAACCAATCCATGTTTATTAATCAGAGCAGGGGCTACTTTGATTTGGCAAAGGGAATTTCTGAGTTCAGGAGTTTACTTAGATCAAGAAATTCACAGGTTCAAAAAACAAACAAAAAATTTGAATAAGCCCTCAAGTCAGGAGGACCTGAGTTCAAATCTGGTCTCAGACACTTAACACTTCCTAGCTGTGTGACCCTGGGCGAGTCACCTAACCCCAATTGCCTCAGCAAAAAACAAACAAACAAACAAACAAAAAAAGAAAGTCATAGGTCAAGTCCCTTTCCCTAAGTACAAAGCACTGTGTTAGGTACTAGAGAGTCATAGACAAAACACCAAAATATCCCTATTCTAAAGGACTTACTTTATTTTGGAAATGGAGAAGGAGAGGAAGTAGAGTATTGCTCAGTACTGATAGAGGTTGGGAGGGTCCCGGGAAAAAGGAAGGTGGGGGTCAGTGTACTGCGGGTAGACTATACCTTGCCTGCATAGTGGTGGATGATGAAGCCCGAATTCCAGCTGTTGAAGTGCTCGTGGCAGCCCACGGCCCCCTGTAGCTTCTGCAGCAGGGTCTGGTCAGCCCCATCACCTGTGGCGTGCATTGTGGCACACACATCATCCAGTACACTCATGATGCCCGGAGGATTCTGGGACCAGACAAAAGGCTCAGACCTGGGTGTATAGCCCTCCCCATCCCCTGGGCAGCCCTTGGCATGGCCAGCCCAAGGTCTAGGGCCTGATGGGTTATTTAGACCCTAGAGATCATTTAGTCCAAAGCCCTCATTCTTGGGGAAGGAAACAGGTCAAAAGAGAGCAATTTGCCCTAGAATTGGAATTTGAACCCTGGTTCTAGTCCAAATCCAGCACTCCCCACTGTACCACACTCCCTGTCCTGATTCCTGCCCAAGTCCTGGGATCTAAACCAGAGCTCTTCAAATCTTCACTGAATCAGATTGTAATCAATCTTTTTCTCTTCCAACACTGACCCCTGCCATCCCTTGTGATCTGACCATTGACCTCCTTTGTGATCACAGGCTTTGATCACTGGTGGCTTTCTCCTTGACCAAGACTGCCCGGTCCCCTCCTTTCTCATAGACCCTTTGCCCAACTTGCCCTGCTCTCCATGTACATAACCCAGATCCTGGACTTACCAGTTTGTTCTCGATAAGGTCACATACAACCTTGTTGTTGAAGTATTGGATGGGGCTCCATTTGATGCCTTCCTGAACATATTCCTCCTGGAGAGGGATGGGAGGAAAACAACAATGAATAATGGGTAAATAGGGGGAAATTGAAGGGAGACCCCTCTTCCATTCTAAGCAAGGAGCCCAGGGTTCCCTTAACTGCTCTAACCCTAGTCTTCTTTGATCTGATAATGAAGATTTCATCTTATACTGCTCAGATTCAGGTGTCCCTCTACTTCACATCACAGTTACCAACCTCTGCAAATACCTCTCCCCTCCTTCCTAGCACCTCTTTCTAAAATAGCTTTTAATTTTTCAAATGCATGCAAAGATAGTTTTCAATATTCACCTCTGCAAAATCATGTATTTCAAATTTTTCTCCCTCCCTTAGACTTCAAGCAATCTAATTTTTCTAAACTATTCATCGTGCTGCACAAGAAAAAATCAGATCAAGAGGGGGAAAAAACATGAGAAAGAAATAAAAAACAGGCAAACAAACAACATCAGCAAAAAAAAAAATAAAAATAAAAAAATAACAGTGAAAATATTCCTCTTTGATCCACATTCAGTCTCTATAGCTCTCTCTCTGGATTTGGATGGCTCTTTCTACCACAAGTCTATTGGACTCTATATATATAGTCTCTCCCCACTTCCTACCCCCATTAGAATGTAAACACCTTGAAGGTAGGGACTGCTTTACCTGCTAGGGTTTGCATTACCAGGGTTAAGCCTAGTGCCTGGCACATACAGCATTAAATGCTGTCTGTATTTTGCCCAGGGAAGGCCAGAGCTGAATAGGGGCCTTGCATGTTTTTGTCCATAGTCACCTGGAGGGCCAAGTCAAGCCTGGAAGGGCTTTGAAATCCCTTGGAGGGCACCAGCCCTGAAGTCAGGAGGACCTGAGTTCAAATCTGGTCTCAGACACTTAATACCGCCTAGCTGTGTGACCCTGGGCAAGTCACTTACTCCCAATTGCCTCAACAACAAGAAAAAAAGGATGTTACTTTTGTCCTAGTAAGATTTCACATCTTGAGATCCGGTCCCCAGAGGGCTCAGTTCTGGGAATACTACCACTTTGGGAAATGACAATTCACACAAGAACCGAACAGCCCTTCTCTCCTCTGTCTCTTCTTCAATCCCAGGTATCTGATCACTTACCTGTTCAGCCTTCAGTGTCAGCTCGATGAAAATCTGCTGTAGTTTCTCATTCACAAAGTTGATGCAGAACTGCTCAAAGCCATTTCTCTGGGGGCAGGAAGAGGGTCCTGAAGCCATCACCATTCCCTGCTTTCAGCCCATCTCTCCCTCCCCACCCCCCATCCTAAAAGGGTGACATTGAGGGCAGTGGGTGAACCTCTGGCTTCTAGGGGATGGGAAGCAAGGGGGAACTACAAGGCAGGATGGGAGCAGAATGGAGGAAAGGGGGCTCTGAGGCCCAAGTTTGGCTCTATCTGTCTACCATGTTGTCTGGTACCTGGAATATTTCAAAGCCATAGATATCCAGCACTCCAATGCTATATTCTTCTTGTGGCTTCTGCATGGCTCGGTTTATGGCCTGTGGAGGGAAGGAGCATGGCCAGGACTGTTACAAAGGAGGAAATGGGGCTATCCAGTACTTACAGCCACTCATCAAAGGGGAGCAACCATGGCCCAAGATGATGCACCAAGGTTTCAGTTCCCTTCTTTCTATCACCTCTCTCTCTCTCTCTCTCTCTCTGCCCCTTTCCTTTACTCCTCTCTCTCCTTTCTTCCCTTTCCCTCCATCTTCCCCTTCCCCTCCCTCATCTCTCTCTGTTTTTCTGTCTTTCCATTTCTCTGTTTCTGTCTCTCTTTCAATAAATTTTTTATTCATTTAAAACTTAAATATAAAACAAGAAAAACAAAAAGAACATTTCCATGTATACAGTAGAAAAAAGGAGAGGATTCAATATAAAGCAATAAATTTCCATTTCAAGAAAACCTGTATAATAAATACTACATATTGTGTTCAGAGTTGTCTTTTGCTTCCTTCTAGGTTTCTTTTATTCTCTGTAGTGCATTTTTAATTTTATTTCTCCCTCCCCTGTTTTGAAGAATCAGAAAGGAGAGAAAAGCAGTTTTAGAGTCAGGAAAATTTTTGGAGCTCCTCTCAGATACTTTCCAATTGCTGAACCTCAGTTTCCTCATGTGTAAAGTAGGAATAATAACAGCACCTATTTCACATGAATGATGAGAGGATCAAATGAAATGATGTAAGTACTATGTTTTTCAAATTTAAAGTGCTACATAAATATTAATTATTATTGATAATAATAACCATAATGTTTGTGGCAGCTCTTTTTTAGTGGCTAGAAATTGGAAACTGAAGGGATGCCCATCAATTAGAGAATGGCTGAATAAATTATGGTATATAAATGTTATGGAATATTATTGTTCTGTAAGAAACGACCAGCACGATGATTTCAGAGAGGCCTGGAGAGACTTGCATGAACTGATGCTGAGTGAAATGAGCAGAACCAGGAGATCATTATACATGGCAACAACAATACTATATGACGATCAATTATGATGGACATGGCTCTCTGCAACAAAGAATTGTCTCAAACCAGTTCCAATTGTTCAGTGAAGAAAGCCATATACACCCAGAGAGAGGGATATGAAATGTGGACCACAACATAACATTTTCATGTTCTCTATTGAGGTTTGCTTGCATTGTATTTCCTTTATCTGATTATTCTTTCTTGTAGATACGATTTTTCCTGCACAAAATGATGTGTGGAAATATGTATACATATATTTGATTTGTCAAGTATTTTAATATAATTAACAATTAGTGGATATCCTGCCATCTAGGGGAGGGTGGGGAGGAGGGGAAAAATTTGTAACAGAAAGCTTTGTAAGGGTTAATGTTGAAGAATTACCCATACATGTGTTTTGCAAATAAAAAGTATTAATTAAAAAATAATAAAAAAAGATAATAATAACCATAACAATGGCTGGTGAGAGGTGTGGGATCTCAGAATTAAGATGATAGTCTAGAGAGTAATGAGAGGGAAGGTAAGTTTTAAGAGAAGGAATGAGATAAGAGAGATCATTGACTCATGGAATGTCAAAGCTCAGAAGGAGGCTAAGGACTATCTGGTAATTTTTATTTATTTTTTAAAATACCATTTTATTTTCCCCCAGTTACATGTAAAGATGATTTTTAACATTCATCTTTTAAAAATTTTGCAGTCCAATATTTTTTCTTTCCTTCCTTTCCCTTCCTTGAAATGGTAACCAATCTGATATAGTTTATACAACCCTCTCTTCATTTTATAGATGAGAAAACTGAGGCCCAGGGGAGTAGCTTTTCTTGTGTGTGGATTTCCATGTTTTTCCTACCATTCTTTCCTCCTCCTTTAACATCCACTTCCTTTGTCCAGAGACCATGGGGATAAGTACTCAAAGGATATAAACAAGTAGTATGAAAAAAATTGTAAACTATTAAAAATCATAAGAAAAAGTGCTCTAAGACAATCATAATAAAAGAAATGCAACAAAAAACAGTAAAAGCTTGTACTTACAACGCCCTTTGCTAGGTTTGCAAATCCTTAGAGTATCTCATTTGATCCTCACAACAACCCTACAAAATAGGTGCTATTGATGGGAACTCAAGCCAGCATGTTCTGTACCTAATGCCAAAATCCCTTAATCTATTCTGAAATTGTTCCCCCAAATCTCCCCTGACTTTGTTTTTCCAATTTTCCCCTGACTTTGTTTTCCCAGACTTTGTTTTTAAAATATCCATGATCTCTCCATACTCCTTCTTGATCTTATCCTTCAAGCAAAACATCTCCCCAACCATTTGTCAAAACAATTCTCCTGGTTTTTCCCCCCTCCTTCTGTCTATAAAAGTTGCTCCTTTCCAAAGTATGGAACAAAATCATAATTCAATTATGTCTGAGATCTTTACTCATTAATAAAGGTAACTTTTGGTAGGGAAAACACCTCATGGTGATTCTTCACAATCTTTGCCCATCATCTTTGCTCTCCTGACTTCCTCAGGTGACTATATCATTTAGTACCAAACCCCACACTATAGATCACATCACTATTATCCTCCTCAATTTACAGAAGAGGAAATTGGAGTTTAAGTGAATTGCCCTCTTACAGCTAGTAAGTATCTGAGGTAGGATTTGAATTTAGGTCTTTCCACTCCAACTCTAGAATTCTTATCTCCCCTTATCAGCAAACCCTGTTTCTTTTACTTTAGACCCAACAAATTGACAAAGTGCCAACATGTGGGAATAGTCAATATGGGAGGGGTTGTGGGAAAATAGACATCCTGGTGCATTGTTGGTGAAGCTGTAAATTGGGACAACTATTTTGGAAAGCAATTTGAAATTATGCAAATACAATAACTCAAATATCTATATCCTTCTGATCCAGAAATTCTGCTACTCATACTAAAGAGCCCTTTGATAGAAGCAAATCTATATATACCCCAAAATATTTACAGTAGCACTTTGGATTGGAAACAAATAGATGCCCATGGATTGGGGAACGCCTAAATGAGTTGAGGTACATGAATGTAAATGGAATATTACTGAACTGTAAGAAATGATGTATGTAACAATTACAGAGAAAGCTTGGAAAGATTTATATGTGCTGATACAGACAGAGTGAACTAAGCAGAGGCAAGAAAGCAATCTATATGGTAACTGCAATCATATTGATGGAAAGAACTACAAAAAAAAAAAGAAGTGAAAATCACAAATTATAAAAATCAAGCATGACTCAAAAGAAGAGATGGGAGAAGACATCTCACTACCACTAAATTGCAGGAATGAGAGATCCATGAATGTAGGACTTTTTAAATGTATTGATCAATTATTCTTATTTCTTCCTTCTTTTTCTTCTGTTTTACATATATATGTATATATACATATATATACATATATATATTTATATTAGGTGGCTTTCTGGATAAGAGAAAAGGAGAGATACTTTGGGAAATTATGGTGATGTTTAAAAAAAGACATTAATAAAAGTTTAAAAATATATAAATTCTGTAAAAGTCTCTTATAGATAAGATTCCTCCAGTTCTCATTACCTTGCCTGGTAAGTTTGAAGAGGATCAGCCTACCCCAAACACTGCTCTCACAGACCCACTGAAACTATTGGCCTAGGACTTTCCCTTCTTACACTCATAATTTAGAATCCTATAGTTCTTTAAGGTTGCAAAGCCTTTTATGCACATGACCTCATTTGATCCTCCCAAGAGCTCTATGAGGCAGAAACTATTATAGCTATTTTATGAGTTTCACTGCCTTGCCCAGGGTCACACAGCCCATAGATGGCTGAAGTGGTATTCAATCCATGCCCAGTACCCACGGCCTCACCCCTTTACTCACTATACTGGGACTTACCTCCACCAGGAAATCAAAAAGCCTGGAATAGAGCCCCTTAGCCAGGGCATCTCGAGTGTAGGCGGCCTGCTCTACGCCCAGTGTGACATTAATGGACTCCGTCCGGCCACCCCATCGGCTGTCCATCTTACGGCTAGTTAGTTTGTCCCGGAGGCGCCCGCTGTCGATGCCCAGCAAGTAGGCAGGGAAGGCCAGCACTGGGGGAAAGGACTGGGATGTGGTCCGAGGTCGAGATCACAGCTCCTTGGTCTCCCCAGTCTCATCTCTCTAGAGGTCCTGCTCTCCCCACCTCCCTGTTGCCCCCTCCCCATTAGAACCCTTTGCCTTGGGCTCCCATGCACTCCCCGAGCACTCACAGTCTGTACTCTCCACTCTGGCGTAGTTGCCCTCTTCACAGAAGCTAATGTTGCCCAGGTGTAGGATTCCAGCCACGATCTGTAGGACCAGCTGCTGGACATTGGGTGGGATTCCAATGACCTGCATGGCATCCTGTGAGCACATCCCAAGATGGTTAGTGTCTTTGTTGGGAGCCCCTGATCCTGTCCTGCTTCCTGTCCCTGTCCTTGTACCCTGCCCATATTTCATCTCTGCCCTCATCTGTACCTGCTTCTTTCAGTCTCTGCTGCCTACCTATATTCCAACTTTGCCCTTGACCTCTTCCCTCTGTCTCTGCTCTTGTCCCTTCCCAGAGGCCCTTGCCTCTACCCATATCTGTGCTATTATCTCTGCTTAGCCCCTGCCCTCTATGACTGACCAGTGTCTGCCATTACATTACTGCCCCTATTACTGCCCTCGCCCCAGCCCTGTAGACTCTGAGGGTATAAGCCAATACCACTTCCCTTAGCAGGATGAAGAGTATGGGATGGGTATCAGGGATGTGGAGGTGGAAGAGATAGGGGTACAGCTCAAACATGTATGAGACCTGACCCAAGAATGGACAGCGCCTTTGGTTTGAGGACATGGCTCCCAGGACAGAACTTCCCCTAGTTTTATACCCTGACACAAATAGAGATGGCTCTGTCCCAGACTTACACATCTCCCTGTGGGCTCAGCCTAGATGCCGGGTTATGGAGGGTAGAAAGGTTGGTGGGAATAGGGGTCACTGGGCCTTTACCAGAGTCTCATGAAAATCATTGAGGTCATTGGTTCCATCCACCTTATAGGTGTCAGATTGGTTGAGGTAATAATAGTAGTCAGGGGTCATGATGCCCAGGTTTTGCCGCTGCTCGTGGGAGGCACCTTCTAGCAGCTGATGGAGAGAGAAAAGAAATGGGTGGAAAGGACAGATAGATGGGGGAAGGCAGAACCGGAGACAAGGGCCTCAGTGGCCCTGCCTCCTGAAACCAGAGGAGCCCTGTACTGGTCAATTCTTAGAATAATCAGTGGAGATGATGGGAATCTCTCAAGCTAGACACTTAAATCACCTACCAAGCCCCCCAGGGTGCCCCACCTCCAGGGTATGTGAATGCATCCTCCAATTTCTTGCTTCCCCAAATCTGGGTCCCGGGTTTTCTTCATTGCTAGCTTTCCCCCCTAACTCTCAATTGCCTCTACTCACTGGGCCTTGCTTCCCCAACTGCCAGCATCCATCCCCTTTCCCTGATCTCCTTCACTGCTCACTTCTCATACCCATCCTCCCTAAATCAGCTTGGACATTTTGCATCCATTCAGTATGTATTTATACATGTACTTGTCTTTTTGAGAGCTGGCTTTGTTTCACTTATATTTGCACATAAGAACTACTTAACAAATGCTTATTGATCCATTAATTATTGGTCCCGTGGTGTTTTCCAAATTTTTCTCTGTTCCCAGGGCCCCCCATTTATCCCTCTTCCATGTATCCCCTCACCTGGTAGTAGATATGGAAGTTCCTCTCACTCTCGTTCTGCGAGACCACTCTAGATTTCTCCAGGAGGAAGTTGGAGATCTTCCCACCATCTGGCTCTCCTCCTCGACTGAATTGGATCTCAAAGTACTTGCCCTGAGTCCAGAGAGTCAGTCAGTTGCTTGCAGAGCTAGTATTGCTGCACATATGTATATGTGAGAAGGGATCTCTAGAAATAAGACTCTGGAGCCCACCTTTACTGGGGTGTCAGGACTAGTGTTGCTGCATGTACATATGTGTAGGAAGGGATCTCTACGGACTTGGAGCTCACATTTACCAGGGTATCAGAACTAGTGTTTCTGCATATATGTGTATATGGGAAAGGATCTCTAAGCTTGGACTTTGGAGCCCACATTTACTGGTTGTAAGGCTAGAGCTTGTGCAATGCTATTGGATAACAGGAGTCAGCTAAGCCGGGACTCCAGATATCTGGGACCTCATTGTTCCTCTAGAGACAGACATGGGATCATAGACTTCCAGCTGGAAGAACCCCACCTCATTTTACAGATAAAGAGACACACTCAGAGAAGGGAAACATTTATTCACACAGCAGAACTGGGATTAAAACCCAAGTTCTTTGGCTCCAAAATCAAATTTCTTTCTGCCTTCTGGAGGAAATAGTTCCTAGGCCCAAACTCAGTATCCTTCAGTTGAGGGACAGGACATTGTTCTATGACCTGGTTTGGGCAGGGCAGGCTTCAGTAAGGATGCTGGACCTGAGAGGCTGAATGGGCATGGAGAGGGGCGGCTCCACTGATGAAGGGCTCTATGATGACAGCATTGGGTTCATGAACCAAGGCCCTTATGAAAGCCTGGGGTGGGTTCTAGGGGGCTGGGCAATGGGTATGGGTTGGGTGCTGGGTGCTCCAGGACCCTTACTGGGTAGACTCACAAAACGGCTGGAGTTGTTGTTGCGAACAGTTTTGGCGTTACCAAAAGCTTCGAGCAATGGGTTGGACTGCAGGATGATGTCCTTTACATGCTGCAGATGAGATGGAAGGGGAGATGGGAATGGTCAGGGTGGGTATCAGGGCCAGAGATTGGCCTGACCAAAGGCAGAAAATAGGAGCCCCAGAGTTCTAGAGTTTGAAAGGACATTGGAGGCCAGATAGGAAGTCCCATTTCTCCAATAGGTAGCATCATATGATAGATAGAGAGCTAGGGACTTCCTAGAAGAAGGAGGACCCAGAGGTTGCTGGGTTCTGTGTCCCTCAAACTCAGGGAACAGGGAAGAGGTAGACATAGGGAAGATGGGGATGGAGATGTTTAAATCTGGGCTCCCAGCTCCTGGATAAGTTAACCACGGCTCAGCAGGATAGGATTAAGGCTAGCCTTGGACTCAGGAAGACAAATTCAAATCCTACCCTTGCCATATCCTGGCTGTGTGATATCAAGCAAATCACTTAACCTCCCAGGGTGCCAGGTAGCCCTCTAAAACTCTGAGTTGCAAAGAAGATGCCAATTACCTGCATTGGCAATGGGAGTTTTCTCAATCAGGAATTCCCAATTCTAATGAAGTTATGAGTCTAGTCCCTAGTTGGACACATTACTTCTGTGAAGAAGGCAACTCATACATCTTTATTCCCATTTTATATAGGAGGAAACTGAAGAGGGAAAAATGACATTTGTTGTAGCCAGGACTCAAATCTAGTTCTCCTGACTACCTTTCTTTCAAGATTATTTTAGAACCCTCAATGGAAAGCTGGAAGGAACCTCCAGAGTCACCTTCAAGTCCTATGCCTTATTTTTTTTTCAGATAAAGAAATTGGGGCCCAGAGATTAAATGACTTATCCAGAGTCATACAAGTAAAAATAAAGCAGAACTAGGATTTGAAATCAGATCCTTTGGCTTCAAATCTAGCTCTTCCCAGTGAACCCCAATACAACAGCTTTGCTAAATGGTCAGCCAGCTTCTGTTTTTTGGATTTTTTTTTTTAATAAGAGGAGCTAATGGGGCAGCTAGGTGGCACAGTGGATAGAGCACCAGCCCTGAAGTCAGGAGGACCTGAGTTCAAATCTAGTCTCAGATGCTTAACATTCCCTAGCTGTGTGACCCTGGGCAAGTCACTTAACCTCAGTTGCCTCAGTAAAAAAAAGCAAATAAATAAATAAATAAGAGGAGCTAGCTCCATCTTGAAGCAACCCACAGCTCTCCTGGCTGAGTCTTCCACATCAAGCCTAAATTATCATCAGCAACTTCCACCTGCAATGTTCCTGGTTCTCCTTTTGGAACCAAGTAGAGCAAGTCTAATCCCTTTTAAATACATTTCATGTAACTGAGGCACCTATTGGAGGGCCCCTGGACTGTTTCCTCCTAACTCCCAAATCCATATGCTCTTCAAACTTAAACATCTCCATTCACATGGTCATCGTGGTTTCCATCTCCCTACCCAGATCCATTAAATAAATATGGGGACCATGAAGGTGGCCATTCTCCCCTCCCTCCTACTTACCTGGACCTTCTCTCCCCCTCCAGAAACTTTGGATATGTAGCCCATGATGTATTTGGCAGCTACCGTCTTCCCTGCCCCACTTTCTCCACTGTGGGGGAAGAGGAGAGAGATGGGACTCAGACCTCCCAAAAGACCAAAATGTGCTGGGTTCTGTGTCCTTTAAACTTAGGGAACATGGAAGAAGTAGAAATAGGGGAAGGATGGGGATGGAGATGTTCAGGTCTGGGTTCCCAGCTTCTGGGTAAGTTAACCAGAACTTAGCAGGATAGGATTAAGGCAGACTCAAAGAGGGTAGGAAATCTGGGGTGGATGGGGGTTCAGGGTGTGAGGCTTAATGGTACCTGATAATGACACACTGGTTTTCACTGTCAATGAGCATGTTTCGATACATATTGTCCGTGAGAGCATAGATGTGTGGTGGGTTCTCATACTGTGCCTGGAATCAGAGTGCATGAAGAGGAGAGTCAGTTCCCCTATAATCCATGCTCTTCTCCTCTTCTCAGAGGGGCATCAGGTGGGCAGAACCCTGAGGACCCCCTCCCTGCTATCAGACATTATGACAGTTCTGGGGTAGGATGGCTATGATGCCAGGAAGGGGGCAAGTCATATCTAGAACTGGAAGGGAACTTGGATGTCATATAGTCCAATCCCCTCCTTTTTTATAGATGAGAAAACTGAGGGAAGCTAATAGAGTTGGAATTCTTTGGAAGATCAAAGAGGATCTCAGAAATCCTTTGAACATCCAAGTATTCAGAGATACTTGAGGAGTAGAGACATTTCAAAGACTCTGGTTCACCCAGAGAATCAGATGCGATGGGGAGTGGGTGGGCACGGGGTGAAGGTTGATTGAAGAAGTGGAGAGTTATTTAGTCTGACTGTGTCATGAATTGGGGTGGATGGAGATAACCAACTTTTCCTTACCAACATTGTCCCCCAACCACCCTCGAGGTACAGGTCTCACCGCTCCTTGGTACAGCTCAATCTCTCGGTCAGTGAAATATGGCATCTGCTTGAAGGGGTTGACAGAGATGAGAACTGAGCCAATGTAGGTCTGAGCTGCTGGGTTAAGGACCAGATATGGTTCCTGGAATAATCTCTTTCTCCCTTTTCCTGCTACCTTCTTTCAATGGAAGAGAGTTCAGAAGGCCTCTAATCTAATCTGCCTCTGAATAGGAACTCTTCTTTAAAATATAGATTTGTCTTGAATTCTAGATTAGAGCTAGAAGGGAGCCTTAGGACCATAGTATTAGGTGGAAAGGAGTCTTAGGAAATAAGAGTTAGAGCTGGAAGAGGGCTTTAGGATCATAGAGTTAGAGCTGGGAGGGGGCTTCAGAACCATAGAGTTAGAGCTGGAAGGGGGCCTTAGGACATAGAGCTGGAACCTTAGGACCATAAAATTAGAGCTGGAAGAGGACCTTAGGATCCTAGAGTTAGAGCTGGAAGGGGGCCTTTCAATGCTAGAGTTAGAGTTGGAAGGAGGCTTTAGGATCATAGAATTAAGAGTGGAAGGGGATCTTAGGATCACAGAGTTAGAGAGGAAGAAAGTTTTAATCCAGGTTCCAAAATCACACATCTAAAGTAGCAGAGTGAGCAGGAATTTTAATACAGGTTACCCAGTTCCAGAGCCAAGGCTCTTTCCACTGCTTATCCCCAACAAATGGCTAACCAGTCTCTCCTCAAAGATCTCTTAGGGAAGAGGAACAAGCTGTTACCTGAAGTAGTTCCTTCCTCTTTTATACAGCTCTCATGGTTAGTAAGTTTTCTCTCCTTGAAACTAAAAGCCATTTCCTCGCTTCAGTTCCTTCATTGTAAAACGAGGGAGTTGGATTATTTGACCTAGGAGAGTTCTTTCTGCTTTAGCTCAGTGGTGGCTGGATTTGTCTATTGTTCTTAGTTCTACCCTCTGAGACCAAACAGATTAAAGCTAATCCTTCCTCTTAAAGACAGCCCATCTGTCTTCTTTTCTTCAAATACTTGAATATATAATATCCTTCTTTCTTCCCAGTCTTTTCTTTTCCTTGGTAAAACCCTAGTTTCTTCAGCTGATCCCCTTGTGTAATAATAATAGCTAATATTTACATTGCACTTACTAGGTACCAAGCACTGTGCTAAGCACTTTTCAGTTATTTCATTTGATCTTTACAACAGCTCTGGGAAGTAGGTGCTATTATTAGCCCCATTTTATATGACAAAATTAAGATTAAGTGACTTGCCCAAAATTACACAGCTAGTTGTGTCTGGGGCTAGATCTGCAATCAAATCTTCCTGACTCCAGGTCTGGCATTCTTATCTATCCACTGCATCATCCAGCTGCTTACAGTATCTTTTAGGGCTACTTTGTGGCCAGAACCTGATATCCCATGCTCCATGCCCTATGGTAGGACAGAGCCAGGACTAATTGTCTCATTTTGCTTCCTCTTCCTCAGTGTGGGAAGGAGACATAGAGGGAAGAGAAGGAAAGGGATTGGGAAGAGAGGGAAAAAGCCATCACATTGAACTCTTCAGGTTCTGCCTAGTACTTGTCCCCTGCCTGAATTGGGTGGATACAAAGATGTAGTCGTCCAAGAAACGTTTCTTGAGGTTGCTCACAATGGCATCCTCGTTGATCTGGGGGAGCAGCACCATGTCGTCCACACCACTCTGTTTCACATTGTGGCTTTGCCAGTGAAAACGTTCCTTGCTACCCTGGAGGGGAAGGGAGGAACACAAGGGTTTTCCCAATGTCCCAGTGGTCATAGCTTCCCTCTCTCCTTCCCCCCCCCCCAAATCAGTCCCACAACTTTTTGGTACAATCCTCTCATTTTTATAAATGAGAAAACTGAGACCCAGGAGATGAAGGGACTTGTCCCACATCACACAATCACAGAGCCATGAACAATTCCAACCAAGATGTCTTCTGATTTGAGAGTCAGAACTCTTTCCTAATTGTATTTTCTTATGTGTGTATCTGTTGTTCCAGATGTGGTCTGATCAGGACAGAGGACAATAAGATGACTACCTCCCTCATTTTAGGTTCTATGCCCAAGCCCTCATTAATTTTTCAGGGAACCAAGTCACACTGCTGCCATATTTTTATCTTGGGTTCTATCCGGGATCCTCAGAACTTTTTCTACAGAACTGTTCTCTAGCTTCATCTCTTAAACCTTCCTTCCTTCCTTCCTTTCTTTTTTCTTTCTTTCTTTCTTTCTTTCTTTCTTTCTTTCTTTCTTTCTTTCTTTCT
>JAJPUD010024570.1:0-18574 GCA_023553655.1 Myrmecobius fasciatus
GTCAATTTATGAGCACTTTGACACCACAAATTAAGGATTAAATAATCCACAAAATATTCTTTTTAAAAAAATCTCTTATGACCATTGCTGTATGATGTGGTAGCATTTGTGAAATTCCTTAGAATACTCAAATAAGTGGTATTACTCTATGTTGCTCTAAAAGTTGTGGAATGAAGAGCTAAGGAACTATTTAGTAAACTGGGACACATCAGAGTGATTCTATCACGTCTCCCTCTAGTTCTCAATATGAATTTCCAGAATTTCTTTTGAACTGGGTTATTGTGACTGAGCCACAGCAAGTCACAAAGTTAAAGATGGAGAAGGTTGTGACTTTGGGATGGTGGAAAGAGTATTTGCTGGCAAAACTATGGATCATTAAAATAATAATAATAACAAAAACAAGCAAAACTTATTTAGTGCTTTTTACGTACAAGGCCCTGTGCTAAGCACTTGTACAAAAAGAAAGGTAGACAATGTTTGCTCTCAGGAAGCTCAGAGTCTAAAGCAGGAGACAGGATGCAGACAATTATTTATGAAAAAGCTATATATAAGATAAAGTGGAGATAAGAAATTAAGGAAAGACACTAGAACAGAGGGGCAGGAAGAAGAGCTTCCTGTAGAAGAACGGATAAATTTTCTTGTCATCCATCTTTTAGACAAAGACAATATTGAAATTATTCCTTCTTTAAATATTTCAACTGTGTTAATTCAGTATTGGTTGATAATTTAAAACTTTCTTTTTTGTTTGATAACGATAAAAATGGTTCTGAATTAAATGCTTTTTGAAGTTTTTAGATGGACAATAATTATGAGAGAGTACATAGACTTTGAATAACTAAAGACAATATGCTACTAAGTATTCTATAGCTGAACAGTATAAGCCTGACATATTTATGAAATGTGAACTTCATCCTTTAGAAGAAAAAAGAACCATTAAATCAGGATTTGAAATTAATATGGCATATTCAATTATTTATCCACATACCTAATTGCTATTGAGTAAAATCCTTAAGTAAATGGTGTTAATAATTATTTTATATTTAACATAGACCTGCTGTAAAATAACTTGAAAATTAGTGATATATATCAATTTTATTCTACAATTATGATGTATCTGTGATATGAATCGCTGTCTTTGGAGATGTGTCATACCTGATCACCATTCCTCATTGTCACCACCAGTGAATTCTCATTGCAAAGTGGATAAACAAAAGCCAACTGACAAAGTGACCTTGTATAATATTGTAAGTGAGATTTCAAACCGGTATAGAGTGTGATAAGTCTTTATAATGAGGAGTTAAATATGCATTTTATCAGCATTTTACTTGATTTAACTTGAAGAGAGCAAATATACCTTCTACCCATATCAGCTAATCTAAAATTTCTTTACCATAAAATATGACCCAGATATTGACACTTCACACTTTCTCAGTTGTTTTTTGGTCTTTTTTTTTTTTTAATAGAGATGTAGTAGTGTTTTTTGTTTGTTTGTTTTACAGAGGTCTAGTAGTGTCTCTACCATCTTTCTAGCTGCTTTTAAGTGTTGTCTTGCCCCATTAGATTTTAAGCTCCTAAAGGGCAGGGAGTACCTCTTATTTGTATCCCCAGTGCTTAGCACAGCACCTAGCACATAATAGAGACTTAATAAATGTTCATTCAGTGGAAATAAATTGAATCTCAGTTTGACTGCCTCTGCTGTTGCTTTTATTTACATTACTGTAATCACTGTATATATTGTTTTCTTCATTCTACTGTCTTTATTCCTTTTCCCTTGCTTTCCCAAATTTCCTGCTTATCGTACAGGATAATTCATTATATTCATATAATCTAATTTGTTCAGAATTAATGGATTTTCTTCATTTAACTTATAGATTTTTAGCTTGTAATATATCCAGTACTCTACATCTTATTCAAATTGGCTTATCTGTAATTTATGAAACTCATTATTCTAACTCTCATCTCCATACATTTGTAGAGAAATGTAATACTGAGTTTTGGAAAATAGCAACATTTTCCCATAGTTTGCATATACTCCTTCCTCAACTATAACTCTCCATATCCTTACCTTCCATCAAGTCTTTACTCATCCCATTTCCTCTAAGAAAACTCTCTCTCTTCCCTTTGTTATTAGGACTTGCTTCCTCCTCAAACTATCTTATAGTTATTTATGTCCATAAATATTTACCCACCCAGTAGATTGTAAGCTTTTTGAGGTCGTGGATTAATAGTTTTTCATTTTCTTGGTTCTGCCTTTTTCTACAACTTCTCAATAATTAATCAGGTTATGTATAAATATCTTTTATATATTAAAATAAACACTCAGTGTCAGCATGTACCAAATTTATGGTATATACCTACTTTTAGTCTGTCCTTTTTTAATTAGATAGAAGAAGTAAATCTAGACAAGTTCATGTGAAAAAGATATCAGGGGTTTTGCAGATCAAAAATTCAGCATGGGAAAACTTTTTAATGACATCTCAGGCTGATATCAAAAAAATCATAGGCCTAGGGAAGCGATGATCCTAATGTAATCTATCTTGGTTCGGCTACTTATGGGATATTGTATTCAGTTCTGGCAGCTATAGGAAGAATATTGTTAGGGGAAGGTCCAGAGAAGAATAAACAGGATGGTAAATCACTTTGAGATTGGTGATAATCAATTAACATTTATTAGTGCCTGTTGTATGTGGATTATTAGAAGGAACTGGGGATATTTCACATGAAGAAGAGAATATGAATGGAAAAGAAGGACATAATGGTTGTTCTTAAGCATTTAAAAATTGTCACAATGAAGAAGGATTGAAATTATTTAACAGAAGTTGGAACAGTGGGAATTAGGGATTTGAAAAGTGGCAGATTTAGCTTTATCTAATGTCAAGAAAGCATTCTATTAATTAAGAGTAATCCTAATAATTCTACTATGGAATGGGCTGCCTCAGAGAGTGTTCAGTTTTATGTTATTAAAGATTGGATGTGCCCGTGTTGTAATTTTGGAGATATGTTTGTATTGGACTAAGAAACTTCCAAAATTTGCTCTAAATCTGATATTATTCTGTGAGGGCATGAATCTCCCATGTACAAGATCACTGATGGGTTTTATTTAGATGGAAAAATTCTGTAGTGTTGTTTTTGAGTTTAGACAACCAACTCACACATCACTGACAAGAAATTGATCTGCTTTTCCCCATAAAAAGTCCCCAGGTTATCCTATTTTTCCAGTGCTCTCACATTATTTTTTTAGTCTGTTGCTGATTGAACCACACCAATATGATGTTTCATGTTAGTTCTCATTGCTTGACTTTAACTTAGCACAGCTGAGACCAGTACTACAGGGTTTTTTTAAAAAATTTCTTTCTGTTTGCAACCCCTTTTCGCAAATGAAATTTTGCATGACCATATATTGGTATATAAAATAAGTCTACAAATCAAACATTTACTGATAAAAAAAATCACAATTTCACACCTCCACGTTCAGTTACAAGTCTCTACATGGGGCCTCAAACTACAGTTTAAGAAGATAGGCATCAGAGAACATTCAAAGGAGAAATCATTACCCATTAGAGAAAATCTTGAGTAATTGTACATAGGAAGAGATTGGGAGAGACTAAAAAGAAATTAAGCATGAGTTTAAAGTTGTTACCATTTTCATACTAGAGATGAAAAGCTTAGACAGTATCCTTTTCAAAGGTCATTTTAGACATTCTGTGAAAGATACTATCAAATCTTGAGAAAAAGGTTATTTTCATATGGGATCTGGGATCCTCACATGACTGTGACAAGATATCAGGTTGTCTGTGATGTATAATATCTCACCAGCTGAAGAATTTTCCTGCTCCTGTATTATTTATTAGTTCACTTAACATAGGACTTCATGTTTTCACCATGCTTTATGTATATTTGCATTTCTCCTTCCTAATAGCCCAGGGAAAGAAAAGAATGCCATTTCTGATTTGTGTGTGGTCAAAAAAATACTTGCTCTTCCCTTCAAAACCTACTCTTCCTCCTAACTTCCCTATTTCTGTTAAGAGCAACACCATCATGCCAGTCACACAAATTCAGTACTCTCTCAGTGTGCTCAGTTCTTTATTTGCCATGCCCAATCAGTTGCCAGGTCTTGTTATTTTGCCTGTCACATTTCTTATATTTTTTCCCTCTTCTCTCCACTCACAAAGCCTGGTTTAAGCCTTCTTCATTTTCTTGGATTATTGTTATGACCTCCCAACTTTTTGGGAGGTTTCCCTGCTTCAAGTTTTTCCTCTCTCCAATTCATCATTTTTATAAAGCTGCCAAAGTGATATTTTAGAAGCACAGGTCTGACTATGAAATTCCCCTGCTCAAAGAGTTCCCTGTTGACTCAAGTATAAAATATATACTCGTCTGTTGGCATTAAAAACCTTTTACTATCTGGCTCCAGTCTATCCTTTTGGTTTATTACATATCGTTCCCCTTCTCCCATTAGCCAAATGGGATACTGGACTTCTTTTGTTTGTTGTACAGATTATTCCAATATCTATAGCCATAGTTTTGTACAACTTATACCCATATCTCTGAAATATTTACTTTTACCACCATTTCTTGAAACTTCCTTCAAATTCCCTTCAAAACTCAGCATGTGTTTCCTTTTACATGAAGTTCTTCCTTATTTTCCCCAATTTCCATCCACTTCCAATATTTTTTATAAAATTTTTATTCAGCAAACATATATATGTATATATATACATACATATACTTATGTGGATGTATGTGTATATATCAGCAAACAGTTTTTTTTTCTCTCCCTCCTACTTTTTCCTACCTCTTTTGAAAAAGAAAGAAAAACAAAACCCTTGGTACAAATATGCAGTTAGATGAAAAAATTACATTGGTGTCTTAAAAAAATGTCTCAATCTGCACTAAGTGCTTCAACTTTGTTTTTCACGAGGTAGATGGCATACGTTCTCATCAAATTCTTGGAATCATGATTGGTCACTGCATTGATCAGAGTTCTTAATATTTTTCAAAGTTTATTTTTATTCTTATAGTATATTCTCCTGGTTCTGTTCACTTCATTTCACATCATTTCAAGTAAGTCTTTCCAGATTTCTCCAAAATCATTGTCTTCCTCATTTCTTATAATGCCATTAATAAACTATAATTTGTTCAATCATTTTCCCAGTTTTCAATTCCTTGCCAAAATGAAGAGGCTATTAACATCCTTTTGCACCCTTAGAGTTTCGTTGCTGTTGGCTTTTGTTTTGTGTTTGGTTGGTTGGTTTTTTTGCTTAGTACTAATCAGTCCCTTAATTTACCTTTGCTCTTTTGTACCCTCCTCTCTCTCTTTTCCCCTTTTCTTCCTGTTTCCTTGTTTATTGAAATTCATTTCTGTACCCATATATATGCATGCATTCTACCTGCTCTTAACAAATTCAGATAAGAGTAATTCAAGGTCACTTTCTCATTCAGCCTCTTTTTTTGGGGGGTGTAAAGATTTCTACTCATCCCAGAAATGTAAGTTTATCAATAGACCTTGTGTTTGAAGTCTTGCCACCTTGGTAGACCCTTCCAGACTGACTCACATGATGTGCTGAAGTGTAAAGTAAGGTATAGTGGAGGATTTTGGCTCAGAAGGTTATAATTCACCAAGAAGCTAAGGGAGAAATTTCAGGTGGTTTAATGAAGATTGTAATTCAGAAACTCCTCCCTTCTAGCCTTTAATTCTTTTAATTTTAGTTTTACCTGTGATGTGTTTGTTCATTGCTTTATCTTTTTTGCTGAAAGTTCCTTCTGGATAAGGATAGTAACTCTTTTATATCATGCACTTTCCTTAACAATAGTGTTGGCATATATGTAATCAAAAGATGGGCATTTCAGACTACTAGGATAGTATTACTGCAATAAAATATTTTGCTTTAGAGTTCTGAAAAAAAAAAAGCAGAAACAAAAGAGCAATGGACAACACAGTGAATCCAGTAATGAGAAGGAAAGCAGTGTTGAAAGACATTCGAATTCTTATCACTCTAATGACTAATTTTAACTTGAGTAAATTGCTAATACAACATTTCTACCTCTTTTCAGAAGTGGAAGACTGACTAGAAGTGTGGAATGAAGCACATCTTATCAGAAATGAACAATGTGTTGATTTGTTTGCCTTGTCTATATGTTTCTTCATTGTAAGAGAGGGGGTCAGTTATTGGGAAGTGTTAACAATTAAAAAGAGAGCATTAATAAAGCATTGATTTTGTTTTTATGAGTCATTCAAAGACTTATGTCTCCATGAAACATATTACTAATAATAATCCCATGAAAGAATCATCTTTCATGATTTAAAAAACCCTCAAAAACCTAATCATTCAACACTGATGCAGTATACAAGTATACACTTTTTCTGCTAGTATTTGTCATATCATTTTGCCCTAAACCATAATCTTTAGATGTTTTAAGGAATGAATATTTATCAAATATATTCCATAGCAAAGCACTGTGCTGAGTGCTAAGAAAACCAGGGCAAGAATTAAATCTTGTTTGTCCTCATGGGACATAGTTTCTACTGACTCTGTTAGCTGTGCATGTGCCTAATTCAAGTGGAAGTAGAGTAGGGTAGATTATTTATTGAGATTTTTTCTAGTATTGCAGCATTTAAAAGAATGGAAAACTCAAAATGATAAAATTATACCTGGATGTAGTTAATTTTTGAATAGTATTAATGAAGAGGCATTTGTGGGTGGGGGTGGGTGGGATGATTGATCCTGCTAAAGTAAGGAAAGAGCAGTGTAGCTTCTACACTTGAAAATATGTTTGTGAAGATGAAGCTGAGAGGATGAAGAATTTGGAAAGCTCCAATGCTAGTTCAGACTATATGCCTGATACAAAACAAAAAGCAGGCAAACAAAAAAGAATGAAATAATCCCTGTTCTCAAGAAGTTAGGTTATTCTCCAGCATTTTTTAAATCATGTGTGCCTTTTTCTGAGTAGAAACATATAACAGTTGTCTTGGGAGGGAAATATAGTAGATAATGAACAAGAGAAGCATAAGGGAAAACACCTTGTGAAAAAGGTTTTTTTCTGTAGTGTAATCAATTCTTTGTGGTGGGAATGTTCATCAGTTGGGGAACAGCTGAACAAGTTGTAGGTTATGTTTGTGCTGGAATATTACTGCTATAAGAAATTGTGAGCTCAATGATTTCAGAAAAAACATGGAAAGGCTTGCATGAAATAGTGGAGTGAATTGAGCAGAACCAAGAAAATATTGTACATAGTTACAACAATTTTGTTTTAAGAATGACTTTAAGTGAATAAATCATTTTGACTATTATAAATACCCAAATTAGCTATAAAAAGACATATGAAGAAAGATGCTATGTGAATCTAGAGGAAGAACTGATAAATAGAAGTATACATAGAATACTAATATATGTGTGTATGTATATATACATAGTATGTATAAATGTATATGCATATGTATATAAGAATATACACATACAGAAATATATACACACATATATATACATTATGTACATGTGCACATATATGTGTGTATATTACATGTTTATATTTATTTATACACATATTTATTTGTACCTGATAACTGTAACCTGATAACACCAGTCTATAAAGCTATTCCCAGGAGTTTTCCGGAAGTAAACTCAGGACCCCTTGACTTTGTAATTATTCAACTAGGAACTGCAAAGAAGGTCCAGGAGCAGCAAAGCAAAGCAATAGGTGAGATTATTGGACTTTCCCCTCATAAACAAATTCACTGGGATCTCTTAAATTTTCCTCACAGGAACTTTCAAGGAGGTAGCAGATAACCACTGTTCTTATTGACTGCTCTAACAGTGATCTCTCTGCCTCTTCATTGATCTTTGTGCTAGGGAAGCCTAGATCTTGTAATGAAGAAGAAATTGCCCTTACAATACTGCAGATAGCACAGATGATTAGACAAATGATTGAAATTTATCGTTTCATTGCTGATGATAGTGATCATTGAATGCATTTGACAAAATTAAAGCTTGACATTGGTTTTTGAGAGGAGAGACAAACTGACAATTTAGTATGCATGAAGTAATAGAATAAATCCTGATCCTGCACTTAAGAAATCTAAGTTCAGAAACTGATTGACATTTCTTTTTTATGTTAGTTTAGACAAATCATTTAATTTCTCTATCCTTTCATATCTTCATTTATAAAATGGAGATAAAATAATTTTTGGTGACATGTATACATTATATATTGATGTACTTTTTAAAAAAAGTTTGCTTATTTTAAAAGTAGTTATGGTTCATTGGATATAACTCTAGAGCAGGTATCAAGAAAAACTGAATTAACATGTGGCCTCAGATACTTGTTAACTGTCTGACACTGGACAAGTCATCTGACCTCTATTTGCCTCAATTTCCTCAACTCTTAAATGGAAGTTAAAAAACTTCCAGAGTTAGAATAAAATGAGATAATTTGTGTAAAGTGTTTAACACAGTGCTTTGCACATATTAGGCACTGCATAAAATTTTATTCATTTTCCATCCCCAATTTTGTATTGGTATAATGTGCCAGTATTGGGAGTGGGATCATTAACAGAGCAGAAATAGATCCATAAGCCCTAGAACAAAATATTTTGTCAACAAACATATCATCTTAGAGCATTAAGAGACTGATTTCATAAATAAAATGAGGAAACTCTGAAGGACAAATTGGGGAAAGAAAGGGGCAGGTCAGGTAAGAGGGAAAGAAAACCACTGTGTTTGAAGATTATATCTTGAACAGCCTTGATGTTCTTACATTTCTCCAGCTAGGGCATGTTATCGACTGTATCAACCATTTTGTTTAATAATAGTATAAGAGTGTTTCCCTTGCTCCTGGCCACAAAAGGCTGTAAATATTTTGCCTCTTTCCCAAGATTCTTTTTTAGCTTTAGGATTTTGTTTTTGGCTTTTTGGGGGGAGTTTCTTTTAAGCCCCCAATCATATAGGGGCTTATACCAATACCCAGTTCCATTGATTATCTTTTAAAAAAAAACATGATTTTATAAGTGCTCAAAAGAGAAAAATAGGGATATATGGCTAAAGTCTCTAAATTCTACCATTAGCAACTATAAGTATAGAATTTTTTTTTAATTTTTAAATTTTAAAGTATATTCAGTCAAGTCAACTACTTCTCCACCAAAAGCCTTTCTTTTTCTTTGTCATAGACATCTCACAAAGCCCAAATTTTTACTAACATCTTCTATGCAGACACCCTAGCTACTCTTTGCTCATCATCTTTAGCATCTGAAATTCATCTCTGATTATCTTTTACAGTGGAATGTTTATTTTAAAGATATAACAAAAGCAAACATACAACCATCTCCCCTCTCACACCTCAAGGGCAGACTCCTTCCCCATTCCCCAAAACATTCATGTTTCTAGAGAATTAGAGGAATGAGACTCATAACTTGGCTCAGTTCCTGCATATCACTAATCCCACTAGTTTCCAAGTCATAAGCCCTCCTTGCCTTTGCATGTTAGGATCTTAATTCTCAGGGTTTTCCTGATACATTGATTGCAACATCTGGCCTGGAATCCTGGGTACCATGGTTAATCTGTCTTGAGATACTGGGCCCTGGACCTAGAACTAAAGTAGAAAAAATAAGCAAGACCAAACCCTAAGCCCATTTCTTCTGGCCACTTGACTAGGGGAATAGAGAAGGTGACCCTCAGGTACTTCCAGTTTCCCAAATGGTGACTGTGCACTAATTAAATGAGTCCAGCCTTGGGCACTACTAGAAAGAAAGTGACTGCCTCAGTCAGGTAGAATTAACAATGTAGACAGTTTCACCTAACTAGCCAAAGGAAAGAGGCTGCTCCCCCATATATTGGGGGCTAACACAAAATGTCCTTACATATGACACATCTGTCTCATGGTAACATGTCTCTAATGCCTTCCACATGGATGCTTCCATTTTAAGTAAGATAAATAGCCAAACCCCTGTTTAAAATAAAGTCATGTTAATATTTATACAGTGGTATGTGTATGCAAAGTATTTAATGTGTAATATTTTATATATGAGCCTTGTAACAATCCTGTAAGATAGGTGCTCTTATTATCAGCATTTTATAGATGAAAAAACTGAAGCTAAGATAGATTAACAGATTGATCCAGTCTCATATTTTTGTCTGAGTAGTGTTTTGAATTTAGGTCTTCCTGACACTTCTAATTCTCTACTACTCCATGCTACTTTTCTTTATATCCCTTACTTACTCTTTACAGTGATATGGCAATGAATTAACCCTATTTCCCTCAGTTTCCTCAACTGTAAAATAAGCTAGAGAAGGAAATGACACATCATTCTGGTATCTTTGCCAAGAAAACTCCAAATGTGGTCACGCCTGAAAAAATGACTAAACAACAAAAAAAGAAGCCCAAAACTTGGATTTTACTTTTGGTAATTTTCAATATTACCTTGAGCAAATTCTTTAGTTAAATAAATGAAAATAAGGATTTGAGTAGGTCAACTCTGATGTCATCTAATGTCCTTCTTGGTGAGCTTCTATGGCTTTTTATACATAAATTCTGATGGCTTTTAGTTAAAAAACTCTGAACCATCTAAATTGTACAGATATATCAGGAGACATATTTTCATTTTTGCTATTTTGAAAAATCACTCTAATGTTTCACAAAGAGATTGTAAGCATGCATTTGATCACAAGGTTTCATCTGTCATGTCTCAGTGTCAAAAATCTCATAGAAATATTGTGAGCCAGATCATAAAATGGAATGCATTTTTCTCTTACTCGGGAGACTGTTTCTACTATTTACACATTCTGGAGTTGGAGTTTAGCACTTTGTTCAGTTTCTCCTCAAGAAGCTTGGCAAGTCTTGATAACTTTAAATGACTCAGAACTGATAGAAGTAAGTAAGCTGTCTCTGGTGACACATGATAACATTGCCTCTTCACTTCTCTTAGACAAATAGGATGATGGGTCTACAATTTCAAAAGAAAGATGCCATGGAAAAATATAATATTCCTAGGCATGGTTGTGCAAAATTGATAGAATACTGAGATCATCTCAAAATGTCTTTTTCTTTTAAATAGTGTTTTATTTTTTTTCTTTTACATATGAAGACAAGTTTTAATTCATTTTTTTCAGTAAAATTTTGATGATGAGTAGGCTGATTGCAGCAAAGTCTTCAAAGACTTACAGGAACTGATACTGAGTGAAGTGAGCAGAAGCAAGGGGACATTGTACATAGTAGCAACATTATGTGATGATTTGGCTCTTTTCAACAATGTGGTGATTCAAGGCAATTCCAATAGACTTGGGATGGAAAATGCCATCCACATCTAAAGAGAGAACTATGGAGACTGAATGTGGATCAAACTGTAGTATTTTCAATTTTTGGTTGTTGTTTGTTTATTTGTTGTTTTTTTCTTTCTTGAGGTTTTCTCCCCTTTGATTTGATTTTTTTTTTTGCACAGCAAGACAAATATGGAAATATATTTAGAAGAAATGCACATATTTAACCTATATAGAATTTCTTGCTGTCTTGGGGAGGTAGGGGAGGAAGGGAGAAAAATGGTGAATGTTGAAAATTATCTTTGCATATATTTGGTAAAATAAAATACTATTAAAAATAAAATAAAATTTTGAGTTGCAAATTTTCTTTGTCTTCTTTCCCTCTCTCTTCCTTAAGAAAGTATACATATATATATATATACACATTTCCATTTGAGTCATGATATATAAAAAGTAACAGAACAAAAGAGGAAGGAGAACTACAAAAATAGTTTTCTTTGATCTTCATTGTCTCTATTAGCTCTTCCTCTGGAGGTGAATAGTATTTTTGATTATAAGTCTTTCACAATTGTTTTGGATCACTGTATTGCTGAGAAGGGCTGTCAGTCATAGTTCATCATTGAATAATGTTGCTGTTACTATGTAAAATGTTCTTGTGGTTCTGCTCACTTCACTTTGCATAATTTCATGTTAAGTCCAGGTTTTTCTGAAATCTGCCTGCTCATAATTTCTTACAGCACAATAGTATTCCATTGCATTCATATACCAAAACTTATTCAATTATTTCTCAATTGACAGGCATCCCCTCAATTTATCAGCACAAAAAGAGTTACTATAAATATCTTCATACATGCAGGTCCTTTTCCCTTTTTGTGATCTCTTTGGGATGGAGACCTAATTGTGGACCAAAATACTTGTTTTAAGATATTAGCAAATTTATTAGGCATCAAACAATAGGTTCAGTTTTCCTGTTCATGAACTGAAAAACATTGATTATAGTTTTTTCCTGGCTGAATAGGAGAGCAGGGTTTTGTTTTATTTTTTTCCTGGTCAGTTACATCTGATTGGAATAAAAAATTTCATGACCATTGTTTGTATTTATGATTTTACATTTTTGCATAGGGGCACTTGTGCTAAATTTTCAAGACCAAGTAACCATTGCTGTTTTTAGGATGCTGATGGCACCTTACAAAACAAACCAATACATTAATGAGCATTCATTCAGCAATGCATTTATTTGGTATATATTATACATATATGTATATGTATACATATGTATATACTATATATGTGCTAGTCATTATACAAGGAACTAGGGGCACAAAAACAAAAAAATAGACAAACCTTGCCCTGAAGGAGTTTATATTTTCTTTCTCTGTCCTTTCTCTCTCTATAAAATTATATGTGTTAACTGATAAATAATCAGAAGATATATACACACATATACACATGTATGTATATACATGTAACACAAGATAGATAATTACATAATAATTGAGGGTGGGTACTAACAACTGGAGGAGGAATCAGAAAAGTGTTTTTGTAAAAAAGGTAAAAACTGAGCTGAGTTTTGAAGTTTGGAACAAGGCATTCTAAGAGATAGAGGTAAGAAAAGTGATATTTGTATTTTTTTCCCAAAGGCAATAGGGAGTCACTGATGCTTATTGATCAAAGAAAGAAGTAACATGAACTTTGGGAGGATCAATATAGCAGCTTTGCCTGGAGAAGTTTCTGCTAGGCCTCATCATGTTAGTTGGACTAGATTTTTGAAAGAAAGACTGGACTTGTTTTTCCTTTAACTTCCATAAGGTATTCGCATCATTTTCATGACTTAATTGGTTTATGTATAAAAGCTAAGGCAGGAGTCAGAAGTTCCTTGATGGCAAATGAAGAAATAGGAAAACTTTAGTCAACTAAATCAAAACTCTATCCTTGATGAATCTTCTGTCTGTACCAATGGAGTTAACTTAATCATGGAGACCAATTAAAAGGCTATTTTAGTAACCTAGCTGAGAGGCAATAAAGACAAGGTCCAGGGTAGTTTTGTTAATAGGTAGAAGAAGAGGGTTGAAAGAGATATTGAAGTTGACTCAATCAGACTTTATAATTTATTGGATATAGAAGTGAATGAGAATGAAGAAAAGAAACCTAGGACACAAATCTGGGTGGTACCCTTTGTAGGAAAATAAGAATATTAGAAGGAAAGACAAATGCAGATGTGGGGGAGAAGATAATTAGATGTGATGGGGTTGAGTTTGAGATGGCAAAGAAACATTCAGGTAAAGATTTCTAGCAGGCAGATATAGATAAGAGGGACTAAAACTCAGCAGAGAGCTGGGAGGGAACGACATGAAAGCCAGTAGATTATAGCCACCAGAATCTAGAATAATTTATATAGAGAGTAATTTATCTGGATAGGCTCAGAGGAAGGGAGGCCAGGTTGATTGGGTAGACTTGGAATTGGCAGTTAAGATGAAGAAGTCTGCCTAGTCTCTTTCCTAACTCAGGTATCTTGGGGACTTAAAGAAGGCACATCCAGAGCCAAAAGGGTGCCTGTTTTATAGTGTTTTGAAGAAAGTGACAAATGTTTTTTCTATTCTGAAGAGGTGAGAAGAATGTGACATAAAGAGATATAATATAAATGGTAGATTGTTTAAAAAATTACTGGCTGTGTGAACCAGCAAAAGTTATGAAACCTTTTTGACCTTGAATTTTGTAACCTGTAAACTGGGAGACCTATAGTACTTAATATATAGGGATGTTATGAGACTAACTTGATAACATAAGCCCAGTGCTGGCCAAATTTCAATGGACTAGATAGATTTAGTTATTATTTATATCAAAGGAAAAAATTGATGTTAAAATCTTGGTCGCTACAAATTGCTATGCCAATACAAGGTACTGAGCTAAAAAAACCAAAACTTATTCTTATATAATGTATAAGGGCTACCTTCTTTTCTCAATTTCTCAAAAATTAAAAAAAATAGGATAAGGATTTTTAGGGCAAAATGTAAAGGGGATGGTACAAAATAGATCACTCCACACTGTCTCTATTGATCTGCCTGTTTTCCAACTCAGAAAATGATGCCCTTTCCAGGTTAAATTCATCACTATGCTGCTAACTCAAGATTTGATTGACATCACCTCCCTCAGCTCCCTCCGATTGGTTGAGTGTTCTTTTATAAAAAGCAGAATCTGAACTTTTGGATTCATTTCATTCTGCACTTTACATCTGCTGCTTTGCCTAGTTTCAAGTTCTATGGAACAAGATATTCCCTGGAATTCCTTACTGCCCCATCCCATTCCATCAATTAGATTGTAAGCTCCTGGAAAGTATGAATTATCTTTCTTTTTAATTATATCCCTTGGGCTTAATATATTACCTGGTATATTAAAGGGTCTTAATAAATGTTTATGGAATTAAATTGAATTAGCTTTAGACAGGGATCTAAGAGGGATAGGAGAATGAGAGAATCAGCAAAAGAAGCATTTTACCAATACATTTTACTAATCACAGGTATTCTGTGTGGAGCCATAAAGCAGTCACCTGTCATGTTCTCTCTAATAGCAATGGCAATGATGATTTGATTATGAAGCCTTTAGCCTTCCCTATTTTGTTCTGCCACGTCTATCTGAAATAAGGACAAGATGTTTCCAAATTCCAAATAGCCAAGGTTGAAAAGGTTACTGCTCAGTAAACTCACACAGCTAAAGCACTTAGAATGAGTTAACCAATCCAGTGATCCATTCTGGGCATCTCAGTGACACCTCAGATTATGGGTGGTTTTCTTTTCTCTTTTAAGGTCTATTAAATAGTGATTCTCTAAAGCAGGATGTAATATATGTGATATATTTTGTATATGTAATATATGTAATGTATTATGTATATGTAATATATGTAATATTTTATGTAAATGTAATATATGTAATATATTATATGATATAATATGTCTGGATCTATCTTTTCATTTTGCATAAGAAATTCCCTTAGGATGTAATTCTCTACCAAGAAGACCAGTTTATTAAGCTGTCAGTCAGTAAGTATTTATTAAGAATTTATTTTATAGCAGACACCATACTAAATTTTAGAAATATAAAGAAAAAGTCAAATAAAAAAATTATCCCTATCCCCCAAAGACTTCACCATATTAAAGGGGAGATGGATGCTAACAAGATACGTACAGAGCTGAATCAAGATTACCTCAGACATTAAAGTACCTGTGCTTGCTCTAGGGGAAGGAAAGAACTCCTACCTTTGGAATTTGAGATGAGTCTTAAGAAAGGTTAAAAAAAAAAAGGCTGTTTTGCAACTAACATAGTTTTCCCTTGGCATAGAAAGGTTAAAAATATTTGTCCACACAACTTATTTGTATCAATCAGATTTTCCTCACATATTCATTCTTCTCCCCCCTTTCCCTTTTCCTTTCCCTCTCCCTCTCTCTCTCTCTGTGTCTCTTTTTGTCTCTCTATCTCTGTCTGTCTCTGTCTCTGTCTCTCTCTGTCTCTGTTTCACTCTCTTTGTCTCTGTATCTCTTTTTTTTCTCTCTGTGTTTCTGTCTCTCTGTCTCTCTCTGTCTCTGTCTCTCTGTCTCTGTTTCACTCTCTCTGTCTCTCTGTCTCTGTCTCTCTTTTTCTCTGTCTGTGTTTCTGTCTCTCTGTCTCTGTCTCTCTCTCTCTGTTTCACTCTCTCTGTCTCTCTGTCTCTGTCTCTCTTTTTCTCTCTCTGTCTGTGTTTCTGTCTCTGTCTCTGTTTCACTCTCTTTGTCTCTGTCTCTGTCTGTATCTCTGTGTCTCTGTTTCTCTCTCTGTCTCTCTATCCCTTTCCCTCCTTCTCCTTACACACATACATTTATGTACCAATATATTGTATGGAGAGAAGCAGTAGTTTGCCAAAATGGGTAAAGTACTTGGTTTGGCTTTTATCTCATCTCTGATATACACTAGAAGCAGGATTTTGAACAAGTTATTAACCTCTGTATGTCATAGGTTACTTCCTCTCAGACTTACATACAAACCAATTAAATCAACTGGATTGGATTATGATTTCCACATCAGGTGTTCCTTATGTTGCTAAAACTCATACATCCTTCAAATATTCACTAGATTTGTATTTGCATTGCCATTGGGATCTCCTTGTTTAGGGATTTCCTAGCAATGCAAAATGGCATTGTGTCTGCAATTTATAATCTTAAAAATAGAGATTATTATGATTTGTCCAAGGTCACAAAGTTTGTATGTCTCAGAATGAGGACTTTAATTCATCTTACTGGTTCCAAGTTTGTCTCTATCCATTATGCCATATAGTGTCTCTGTATTTCCATATATTGAGTAGACAATACTGTAGCAACACCAATGAACCATTCAACCTAAAAATAGGCTAGGTAGTTATTTTCATTCCTTTCTCTATGAGTAACTCCTTTAGTGTTTACAATTTAATGTGAGAAGCCTACACACAAAAGGAAATGGGAAGAGTATAGGTAGGAAGTATTCTGTCTTCAGCTCTGTTTATTTTAAATGGAGAATTAGTCAAAAAACTTGATCTGAGATCTCTATAAAGGAAAACTGGGAGAAGTTGATACTCTACCCTCCAGACCTTCAATAAATGGGAAGGATGAGAGACAGTTAATTGCTGAGTCTCCAAAACTTTACAGCAGCATCATGAGGAGCTTTCATATCAGCTTATCTTGGCAGAGAACATGTTATTGCTGGATTCCAAACCAATCATACTTGCTGATGGTAAGTGTGGAGTTATCTTTCTACTTTCAAAGGATGTTTAATTTGACAAAGTAACACTATATGAGTCCCCAAATATATGTAGAATTGTCATGTGAAGAAGCTACAGGAGAACAAGGACATACAAATAGCAGTTTGTATGGTCAGCAGTTAGCACAATTATTTTATACTTTATACCTTAATTTATACCTTATTTTGACATTTTCTGTTTGATCATGGGGGACAGAAGTAGTAACAAAAGACTAAAGTTGTTCAGAAGCAAATTTAGGCTCCATTTTAAAGACAGTCCTAACGGTTTGGGGAAGCAAAGACTTGTACTAAACAGAAGTTTTCAATAAAAGCTTGATGGCCATTTCTCAAGAATGTTGTAAAAGACCAGATCAGAAAATAAAGTCTCTGAGTTGTTTTCTCGCTTTTAGAATCTGTCCTTCTTTAGTGTTTCCCTTGACACTGGTTACATTGGTAAAATGATTATGTTACAGCTTAAGAAAATGCACCATCTATCACAACCTAGAGAATGCTTACAGGTGGCAAGCAAATGGTATTAGGTAGACACTGAGATATGGTCTAATTTAAAGCAGTAGCCTTGCAGAAAAAGGATAATCTGAAGAAGCCTGGGAAGAAGGACCAAATCCACTGATTAACCAAAAACTTTGGTGCAATCCAGACTCCTTAAAGAAATAAATGGACCAAGTAAACATGGTGGGGTTGAATCAGCAATTGATCTGAAGAGCCTGATGGCAGATTTTGCAAGAGCAGGGCCTGAATTTGTGTTTGGCATTCTACTGTGAGATACTTGGTCTTCTTACATATTATTTTTTACTGAGACCTGCTTTTTTTTAAAACACTACAACAATAATATCTATTTGGTGTGTACACACATGCAAAATACATGTATGTATGTTTTACTTATATTATTGTTATAAAAAACTATTTTTTTCTATAAAATATATGTGGTATTTATATTTTCTCATTTCATGTAACAATAATTTTAATGATGTAGTGATGTAAACACCAGATGTTGGGGTTCGGTCATGTGAAGAATTCACAATGGCCATTCTCTTTGGCAAAAGGTAGATTTATTTAGGGGAATAGGTTACCGATAAAATGAAGAGGTACACCAGGATAAGCAGCAGGAATGATAAGTGTGAAATAGAGCATATGAAAGACAAGTTCCTCAGCAGAACTCACAATTACTCAGTCGAAAGGGAGCACCTCATAAATTTAGGTCATACCCTTAGCTGGCAAAATAAATCCTGAAAGGAACTTAGCACCCTAAAAGAGTTAGTTAACTGTAAGAAGTAGAAGTTAGAAGCATTGTGGAATAAGAGGGGATACCCTGGCATGGGGAAGGGATAAGGAAAAAGACACCAGGAAGCAGAGTGCAGTAGTGGACTGGTCCAAAGGAAGGCAGCAGCCAATAAATGGATTTTATAGGGAAAATTTGACCTCAGGAACAGGGCATGGCAAGGTAAGCCTACCTAAGAACCCTACAGAGGGTAGATCTTAGGGGTTTGACATAACTTGGATTTCTGACATATTCAACCTCTCAGAGTATGGGACCAAGGAACTAAACTGATTTCTGACAGTGC
>JAJPUD010024571.1:0-18573 GCA_023553655.1 Myrmecobius fasciatus
ACAATTCACAACATTAGCAAAGTTGCAGGATTCAAAATTAATCCACAAAAATTATCAGCATTTTTCTATATTACCAACAAAGCTCAGCAGCAGGAGATACAAAAAGAAATTCCATTCCAAATAACAGATGATAGGATAAAATATTTGGGAATCTATCTGCCAAGGAAAAGTCAGAAACTATACGAACTAAATTACAAAACACTTTCCACACAAATAAAATCAGACCTAATCAATTGGAAAAATATTAAGTGCTCATGGGTAGGCAGAGCGAACATAATAAAAATGACAATACTACCCAAACTAATCTACTTATTTAGTGCCATACCAATCAAACTCCAAAGAAATTATTTTACAGATCTAGAAAAAATAGTAGCAAAGTTCATTTGGAAGAAGAAAAGGTCAAGGATTGCAAGGGCATTAATGAAAACAAAGGCGGATGAAGGTGGCCTTGCTGTACCAGATCTAAAACTATATTATAAAGCAGCGGTCATCAAAACCGTTTGGTACTGGCTAAGAAATAGAGCAGTCGATCAGTGGCACAGGATAGGTTATCAGGACAACCTAGGCAATAACCTTAACAATCTAGTGTTCGATAAACCCAAAGACCCCAGCTTTTGGGATAAATACTCACTATTTGGCAAAAACTGCTGGGAAAATTGGAAACTAGTGTGGAAGAAATTAGGGCTTGATCCATACCTAACACCACATACCAAGATAAGATCTAAATGGGTTCATGATCTAGATATAAAGAGGGACTTTGTAAGCAAGTTAGAGGAACGTAATATAATTTATCTCTCAGACCTGTGGAGAGGGAATAAATTTATGTCCAAAGAAGACCTGGAACTCCTAATTGAACACCAGATGGATAATTTTGATTATTTTAAGTTAAATAGTTTCTGTACAAACAAAACAAATGCAGACAAGATTAGGAGGAAAGCATCAAATTGGGAAATCATCTTTACATTTAATGGTTCTGATAAAGGCCTCATTTCTAAAATTTATAGAGAATTGTCTCATATTTATTGGAATTCAAGCCACTCTTCAATAGATAAGTGGTCAAGGGATATGAACAGACAATTTTCAGATGATGAAATTAAAACCATCTCTAGTCATATGAAAAGTTGCTCCAAATCACTATTGATCAGAGAAATGCAAATTAAGACAACTCTGAGATACCACTACACACCTGTCAGATTGGCTAAAATGACAGGAAAAGATAACGATGAATGTTGGCGGGGATGTGGGAGGGCTGGGACACTAATACATTGTTGGTGGAACTGTGAACGGATCCAACCATTCTGGAGAGCAATTTGGAGCTATGCTCAAAAAGTTGTCAAACTGTGCCTACCCTTTGACCTAGCAGTGTTTCTACTGGGCCTATATCCCAAAGAGATCTTAGAGGAGGGAAAGGGACCCACCTGTGCAAGAATGTTTGTGGCAGCTCTTTTTGTAGTGGCTAGAAACTGGAAACTGAAGGGATGCCCATCAATTGGAGAGTGGCTGAATAAATTATGGTATATGAATGTTATGGAATATTATTGCTGTGTAAGAAACAACCAGCAGGACGATTTCAGAGAGGCCTGGAGGGACTTGCATGAACTGATGCTGAGTGAAATGAGCAGAACCAGGAGATCATCATGCACACCAACAACAGTATTACATGATGATCAATTCTGATGGACATGGCTCTCTGCAATAAGGAATTGCCTCAAACCAGTTCCAGTTGTTCACTGAAGAAAACCATATACACCCAGAAAGAGGGACATGAAATATGGACCACAATGTAACATTTTCATGATCTCTTTTGACATTTTCTTGCATTGTGTTGCCTTTCTCTGATTCTTTTTTTTTCTTGTAGATAGGATTTTTCTTGCATAACTTCTCAAGCATTTCAACATTATTAACATGTAGTGGACTTCCGGCCATCTAGGGGACGGGAGGGGCTGGGGGTAAAATATGTATTGGAAAGCTTTGTAAAGATCAATGTTGGGGAACTACGCATACATATGGTATACAAATAAAAAGCTTAAAAAAATAAATAAATAAAAGATGTGGAGGGAGATGATGGAACATTATATATAAAAATCAGAAAGTAAGTGTCAAAATGACCACTTAACTTTCCTTAACATTGGCCAGAATTGCTGGATTATAGATTATGTGGAAAGGAACAAAAAGAATAAGAAAACTGAAAAGGTAGGAGTCTCATGTCCCATAATGGACATGTTGGGGATCCTTAGTTTACAAAGACTGTACTCATCATTTATAAATCATGACATGATCTATTAAAACTTGGAAGATTCAAATGTGGGCCTTGTAATGGACAAAACTCCAATAAATAGCTCATATAATTAAGAAAGGCTGTTCAACATAAAAAAAAAGTCTTGAGTTTCTAGAAATTTACAAAAACACCTCAGAGGGAAAGGGACCCGTATGTGCAGGAATGTTTGTGGTAGCCCTTTTAGTAGTGGCAAGAAATTGGAAATTGAAAGGATGCCCATCAATTGGAGAATGGCTGAATAAATTATAGTATATGAATGTTATGGAATATTATTGTTCTATAAGAAACGACCAGCAGGATGATTTCAGAGAGGTCTGGAGAGACTTGCATGAACTGATGCTAAGTGAAACAAGCAGAACCAGGAGATCATTATACACAGCAACAAGGTTATACGATGATCAATTCTGATGGACAGGGTTCTCTTCAACAATGATGTGATTCAAACCAGTTCCTATTGTTCAGCAATGAAGATAGTCATATACATCCAGAGAAAGGCCTGAGGGAACCGAATGTGAACCAAAACACAGCATTTTAATGCTTTCTGTGAATATTTCCATGCATTTTGTTTTCCTTCTTAGGATGTGTTTTTTTTTTCTTCTCTCTTTATAGATCTGATGTTTCTTATGCAGAAAGATAACTGTATAGATAAGTATACATACATTTGATCTTTCATATAATTTATCAGATTTAACATGTATTAGATTAACTGTCATCTAGGGGTGGGAGGTGGGGGGAAGGAGAGGAAAAGCTTGGTACAAAAAAAAAGCTTTTGCAAAGGTCAATGTAGAAAAATTGCTCATATGTTTGTAAATAAATAGCTTTTATAAAAAAAACACCTCCTAATTATGGTGGACAGAATTCCTACATGGATAAAGTCACCAGGATTTTAGAATGTTTTCTCCCAATGGGTTATTTTTCTTAATCTTAGTTTGGGGAAATCAAACACAAGTAAACATTTTCATTCTCCCCTAAAGAAAATTTAAAACTCTTGAATAATATAGCTAAAAGTTTCAATTAGATGCATAATTATATTAGTGTAAAGTCAGCTAAGAACTGCTCTTTTATAAAGGCACAATACATGATAGTATAATTTGAAGGTTTTTGCAGAATTTCATTCTAATATTTCTTCTTATGATGACTGAAATATTATCATTATTGTATTGGTTCTTTTTATTAAACATTAAGTATTCCTATAGAAATACCATTAGACTAAGGTTATATCCCTATCACTTTAGCATAAATAAGTATAACAGATCTTTATTTGCTTTGGAAGGGAGAGACTAAGTGTGCATAAATGGAAAAAAGGTGGGTAAAGGGTAAAGAAAGATTGGGGGGAGGAATGGAAAGATAAACTATAACTGTTGTTGTTTCCAGTAGTAATACAAATGCTTTTAACAAGAATAAAATATCAAAAATGGAAAGAAAGTTTAGAATTATTAAGAATGAGGAAAAAAACAAATTCTAGATAGTAGCAATTCATGTCAAAGGAGTAGACCTGTTAGATATGACACATACTGTTTTATAGTTATCTAGATTCCCCTCAGAAAGGAATGATTTGCATCATCTCTATAAGGTAAAAAAGGTGATTCCAGAACTTCTGTGTAAAAGACAAATTTTTTTTTAGGAAAGCTGAAAGGCATTGCAAAATATGTACATGTGCAAAAACTGTTTTTAATATATCAAGTATTTTCACTCTAAACATTCTAGAAACTTTAGAGACATTTTCTTGTTTGAAGACAGGGCCTATGTCTTGGAAGAAGCTAATATCTTATTTTACTCCTATCTACAAGCATTTTCTCTCCTGTGTAGTTTTTTGTTGTTGTTGTTGTTGTTTTTGTTTTTGTCTTTTTTTGCATGAAGAGTTCCATGTTGTTTGTTTGCGATTTTTTTTCAGAAAAGAAATTCAAGTTGCTTTCAAGTTATTCCTGGAGCTTTCAGTTTAGAAAGTTAGAAATGTATAACTTTAGCTTAGGAGAAAAGTCAGGGCTGGAAGAAAGATCTGAGAATTTCTGACTAGGACAAAACCTTAAAGGACATCTAAGGTTAGAGGTTATGATCTAGAGGAAGGCAAATCATAGGAGATGAAAAGTACTTGTAAGATAGACAGAAAGAAAACCAGGAGAAAGCAATATTGAGAAAAATGAAGAAGAGGGCATATGCAGAACAGATCATCAAGTTTTAAAGGCTACTGAGAGGTAAAAAGATAAAGAGTGAGAAAAGGCATTATTTTAGGAAATAAATTTAGCAAAATTAGTTTTTGCAATTATTGATAACTTTGGAGAGAGCAGGTTCTGTTGAATGATGACATTTGGAACCCAAATTGCACTGTTTAGAAGAGTGAGAAAAAAGACATGGAAGTACAAAGTGTAGGCAACTTTCTCAATGAATTTTTAAACCATTTAATGTTCATGTCAAACTTCATTTGATTTTACTTCCATATCTTAAATTTAAGATACAATAGATATTTCCCCTGAAGTTCTCTTTATTGATATTTTAACTACTAGTTATTTCTTGACAGTTAAAATCAAATCCAGAATGGAAACTACCCCTGTCACTTCTTCCACTTCTTCAACCTTTTGAAGAATGGTATCATCATCATGGAAAATAAAAAATGTGCACATTGTGACATTTCAGTAAATAACTTTAATTTGAATTAATCATGTCCTCTAACTGATTATTAAAGGTGAATGCATGGTTTGGGAGCTTCATAGCTATGACTTTAACTTGCCTTTATCTTTGAATCAGTTTTTTTTGGGGGGGATTTTCCAGTCTGCAAGTCTGAGTCATAGTGTAGGAATAACACATCAGGAATGTTATTATAAAAAGCTTAATTAGAAGAAAAAGAAGAAACCGGGCATCCAGACAGAGTTGGGTTGATTTTCCAAACTCTCAAGTTGCTAAAGGCAAAAATTAATAATTATAGTAAGAAACTTTAGATCAGGGGTGTCTATCAACATTATTGTTAATTTATTGGTCAGAATAAATTTACAGAGTATGCTTTTTCTGCACTAATTTATCTTTTTTTATTTTAAGCTTTTTATTTGTATAACATATGTATGGGTAGTTCCCCAATCTTGGTCTTTACAAAGCTTTCCAATACAAATTTTACCCCCAGTCCCCTCCCCTCCCCTAGATGGCAGGAAGGCCACTGCATGTTAATAATGTTGAAATGCTTGAGAAGTTATGCAAGAAAAATCCTATCTACAAGAAAAAAAAAAGAATCAGAGAAAGGCAACACAATGCAAGCAAATGTCAATAGAGAGCATGAAAATGTTATGTTGTGGTCCATGTTTCATATCCCTCTCTCTGGGTGGATATGGTTTTCTTCAGTGAACAATTGGAACTGGTTTGAGACAATTCTTTATTGCAGAGAGCCATGTCCATCAGAATTGATCATCATGTAATATTGTTGTTGCTGTGTCTAATGATCTCCTGGTTCTGCTTGTTTCACTCAGCATCAGTTCATGCAAGTCCCTCCAGGCTTCTCTGAAATCGTCCTGCTGGTCGTTTCTTACAGAGCAATAATATTCCATAACATTCATATACCATAATTTATTCAGCCACTCTCCAATTGATGGGCATCCCTTCAGTTTCCAGTTTCTAGCCACTACAAAAAGGGCTGCCACAAACATTCTTGCACAGGTGGGTCCCTTTCCCTCCTCTAAGATCTCTTTGGGATATAGGCCCAGTAGAAACACTGCTGGGTCAAAGGGTATGCACAGTTTGACAACTTTTTGAGCATAGCTCCAAATTGCTCTACAGAATGGTTGGATCCGTTCACAGTTCCACCAACAATGTATTAGTGTCTCAGCCCTCCCACATCCCCTCCAACATTCATCGTTGTCTTTTCCTGTCATTTTAGCCAATCTGACAGGTGTGTATGCGCCTATTTTTTATTTATATTATTTATCTTTATTTATCTTTCAAGGTTATTTTGATGTATAATTAATAAACATTTTTAGGAAGTGGAAATTATCTCACTTAATGATCTCATGACATTCTGTCAAAGATTTTGTGTTAAATAAGTTACTTGTACATTATTGTTTGGGTGAAAACACTATGTAAATTCTCCCTGATGTATGATATGCTTCTTTTTCAGTATTAAATTGTTGTCTAGCATTGGTGTTGACACAGTGCAATTCATAGCCTGCATAATTCACTTAAAACTGATGATGCTCTTCTTTGATGGATGGGAAGATTATAATGTTTAGTTATATTTTGTAAAGCTATGTTGGGGTTTCCTCCATGAAATCCACTATACAAACCTAGGGTATCATTAATAATGTTACATACTAATTATGTGATCACTTTTGAATTCCTTACATAACTAAATATTCTCAATTACTTGTGCTGATTGACATTTTAAAATAGCTTTGATAGTCTTCACCCTTCCTGAAGAGAGAGATAATATAGGACTATAAAAGATACGTTTAAAAATTGACACCTATTTAAATGTTTGATATATGATTAGATTAAAAATAAATAAAAAATTAACTATGTTATGCTTACATCTTCTCCTGCATATATTAATTTAAAGAACTAGATTCTGAAAATATAATCACTATCATTATGCTGAAAACTTCAACATATTTCACATTCCCAATTCCTAGAGATTTATGATCTTGCGAGTTCTAACCTCCTATGACATTCATTTATTTCCTTTCTCTGTTACCATTCCTGACCAACTTATACTGCTGACAGAATCATGAAATTGTCTTAACTCCATTCCTTGTATTGCTTGGGACATACCTTTACCTGGACCCTCACTATTGTATAGCTATCATTTTTATTTACTTCTGAAATTCTCATCACATCACATTTCTAAACCAATTATTCCAGTATAAGGTCTAGAGTCACAATTGGTGACTAATTGTTTATAATTTCTGTTCAGCTATTTCCTACTTGCTTGACATTGAATAAGCCAATTAATATTCCTTCTTTCTTACAATCAAACCCTCAATTACACCCTCCATAACTCATAATATCAGCAGACTTCTCATCCCATTTTAGTTCTTAGTAGGCTGAGGATGTGCTAAATGAGCTTTCTCATATCCTTTCATTTTCTTCTTTTAACTTCCAAACAGTACATTTAAAAAGTGCTAATTTTATTTATTTATTTTTATTAAAGGTTTTTATTTGCAAAACATAAGTATGGATAATTTTTCAACATTGATCCTTAAAAGCCTTCTGTTCCAATTTTTTTTCTCCTTCTTCCCACCCTCTCCCCTCGATGGCAGGTAGTCTAACACAGGTTAATTATGTTAAAATATATGATGAATCAAATATATGTATACTATATGTATACATATTTATACAGGTATCTTGTTGTACAAGAAAATTCAGATCTACAAGATAAAAAAGTCTGAGAAGAAAAGCAAAATGCAAGCAAACATCAACAGAAAATGTGAAAATTCTATGTTGTGTTCCACACTCAGATCCCGCAGGCCTCTCTCTGGGTGTAGATGGCTTTCTTTATCAGTGAACAATTAGAACTGGTTTGAAACATTTCATTGTTGAAGCGAGCCATGTCCATCAGAATTGATCATCATATAGTCTTGTGGTTGCCGTGTATAATGATCTCCTGGTTCTGCTCATTTCAGTCAGCATCAGTTCATGTAGGTCTCGCCAGGCCTCTCTGAAATCATCCTGCTGGTCGTTTCTTATAGAACAATAATTTTCCATGACATTGATATACCATAATTTATTCAGCCATTCTCCAATTGATGGGCATCCACTCATTTTCCAGTTCCTAGCCACTACAAAAAGGGCTGCCACAAACATTTTCACACATGTGGATCCCTTTTCCTCCTTTAAGATCTCTTTGGGATATAAGCCCAGTAGAAACACTGCTGGGTTAAAGAATATGCACAGTTTGATAACATTTTGGGCATAGTTCCAAATCGCTCTCCAGAATGGTTGGATGCTTTCACAATTCCACCAACAATGTATCAGTGCCCCAGTCCCCTCCACATCCCCTCCAACATTCGTCATTACCTTTTCCTGTCATCTTAGGCAATCTAACAGGTGTGAAGTGGTACCTCAGAGTTGTCTTAATTTGCATTTCTTTGATCAATAGTGATTTGGAGCACCTTTTCATATAACTAGAAATAGTTTTAATTTCTTCATCTGAAAATTGTCTGTTTATAACTTTGACCATTTATCGATTGGAGTGTCTTAAATTCATATAAATTTGAGGCAATTCCCTATAGATTTTAGAAATGAGGCCTTCATCAGAACCCTTAAATGTAAAATGATTGTCCAGGTTATTGCTTCCCTCCTAATTTTGTCTGCATTAGTTTTGTTTGTACAAAAACTTTTTAACTTAATGTAATCAAAATTATCTATCTGGTGTTCAGTTAATAGTTCCACTTCTTCTTTGGATACAAATTCCTTCCTTCTCCACAGGTTTGAGAGGTAAACTATTCTATATTTCTCTAATTTGCTTATAATATCACTCTTCATGCCAACATCATGAAACCCATTTAGATCTTATCTTGTTATGTGGTGGTAGGTGTGGGTCAAGTCCTAATTTCTTTTATACTAGTTTCTGATTTTCTTAGCAGTTTTTGTCTAATAATGAGTTCTTATTCCAAAAGCTGGAATATTTGGGTTTGTCAAACACTAGATTGCTATAGTTATTGCCTATGTTGTCCTGTGACCCCATCCTATTCCACTGATCAACTACTTTATTTCTTAGCAGTACCAAATTGTTTTGATGACTGCTGGTTTATAATATAGTTTTAGATCTGCAGAATTAGGCCACCTTCATCAGCATTTTTTTCATTAATTCCTATGAAATTCTTGATCTTTTGTTCTTCCAGATGAATTTTGCTACTTTTTTTTCTAGATCTTTAAAATAATTTCTTGGGAGTTTGGTATGGCACTAAATAAGTAGATTAATTTAGATAATATTGGCTTTTTATATTTGCTTTGCCTACCCATGAGCACTTGATATTTTCCCAACTGATTAGGTCTGACTTTATTTGTGTGGACAGTGTTTTAAGCTTTAGTGCATGTAGTTCCTGACTTCCCCTTGGCCAATAGATTCCCAAATATTTTATACTATTGAAAGTTATTTTGAATGGAATTTCTTTTTGTATCCCTTGCTGCTGAACTTTGTTGATAATATATAAAAATGCTAATGATTTTTGTGGATTTATTTTCCTATTCTGCAACTTTGCTAAAGTGAATTGCTTTTAGTAGTTTTTTAGTTGAGTCTCTAGGGTTCTCTATGCATCATATCATCAGCAAAAAGTGATAATTTGGTTTGCTCTTACCTACTCTAATTACCTTAATCACTTCTTATCTTACTGCCAAAGCTAGCGTTTCTAATACAATATTGAATAGTAATGGTGATAATGGGCAGGCTTGTTTCATTCCTTATTTTATTAGGAATGGTTCTGGTTTCTCCCCATTACATATCATGCTTACTGATGTTTTTAAATTGAGGCTACTGATAATTTTAAGGAAAAGTGTTGTGTTTTTTAATAGGAATGAGTGTTGGATTTCATCAAATGCTTTTTCTGCATCCATTGAGATAATCTGATGGTTTTTGTTAGTTTGGTTATAAATGTAGTAGATTATGCTGATAGTTTTTTTAATATTGAATCAGACCTGCATTCCTGGTATAACTCCTACTTGTTGATGGTGTATTATCCTGGGGATGATTTTCTGTAATCTCATTGCTAATATTTTATTTAAGGTTTTTGCATCAATATTCATTAGGAAAATTGGTCTGTAGTTTTCTTTCTCTTTTTTCACCTATCTGATTTAGCTATCAGCACCAAATCTGTAATCATAAAAGAAATTTGGTAGAACAACTTCTTTCCCTATTTTTTCAAATAGTTTATATAATATTGGAATTAATTGTTCCTTGAATGTTTGGAAGGATTCACATGTAATTCCATCTGGCCCTTGAGATTTTTTCTTAGGGAGTTGATGAATAGCTTGTTCTATTTCTTTTTATAAAATGGGGCTATTTAAAAAATTTATTTCCTCTTCTGTTAACCTAGGCAATCTATATTTTTGCAGATATTCCTCCATTTCCTTTAGATTGTCAAATTTATTGGCATAAAGTTGGGCAAACTAACACCTAATTATTGCTCTAATTTCCTTTTCATTGGAGAAAAGTTCTGCCTTTTCATTTTTGAGACTAAAAATATGATTTTCTTCTTTCCTTTTTCTAATTAAATTGTCTATTTTGTTGATTTTATCATAAAACCAACTCATTTATGAATTCAATAGTTTTCTTATTTTCAGTTTTATTAATCTCCCCTTTTATTTTCAGAATTTCAAATTTGGTATTTAATTTAAAGTTTTCAATTTGTTCTTTTTCTAGCTTTTTAAATTGTAAGCCAAATTCATTGATCCTCTATTTTATGCAAGTAAGCATCTAGAGATCTAAAATTACCTCTTATAACCACTTTGCCTGTATCTCACAAATTTTGGTATGTTGTCTCTTTATTGCCATTCTCCTGAATGAAATGATTGATTTGCAACTATGATTTGCTTTTTCATTCATTCATTTTTAGCATTAGATTATTTAATTTTCAATTAACTTTTTTTTCTATTTTCGCTGGCCTTATGTTACATGTGATTTTTATTGCATCATGAACTGAAAAGGATGCATTTACTATTTCTGCCTTTCTGCATTTGATTTTGAAGTTTTTATGCCCTAACATATTGACAATTTTTGTATAAGTTCCATGAATCACTGAGAAAAAAATAAACTTCTTTTTTCCTCCATTGTATTTTCTCCAAAGATGTATCATACTTCCTTATTGTTTTTAACCTCCTTAACTTTTTTCTTACTTATTTTGTGGTTTGCTTTATCTATTTCTGAGAGAGTAAGGTTAAGTTCCCTCACTAATATAGTTTTGCTGTCTATTTCTTCTTGCATCTCTTTTAACTTCTCCTCCAGGAATTTGGATGCTATACCCCTTGGGGCATATATTTTTAATATTGATATTGCTTCATTATCTATAGTACCCTTCCTTATTTCTTTTAATTAGATATATCTTTGCTTTTACATGATCTGAGATCTGTTTAAAGCAGTGGAGTGGCAGCTATTTTAATTTGCCCTAGGGCAGTTCGACTGACTGACTTCTGGTACTGGGCTATCAGCGGTAGGTCCAGGATTTGCAGTAGTTTACAATCTACCTTTTATGAAAGGTAGATCTGCTAAAAACACCTTCCCGCAACTAGGGCATAGTGCCCCAAGAGGCTCACTGAAACTGCCACACTCTAAGTCCCAGCCCAGCTTCTTCCCCTGTCCCCTGGAGTTGCCATCTGAGCTTGGCAAACTGTACCCTGCCTGTCTGAAACAGACCTGTGCTGAAGCTCCTCCAAGGTAACTCCTTCCGGGAATGTGTTGTACTCCAAGTATTTTGGGGCGCTTTGACTCCAAAAACAGTTTAGACCCTTAATCTGCTGTCAATTTGAGAGAAGCTCAGAGGAGATCACAGAGAGTTGTGTCTGCACTCCACCATCTTGGCTCCACCTCAAAAAGCACTAATTTTAGAGTAAGAAAATATAGGTTCAGATCCTAACTTAAAATTAGCTACATGAATAGGGAACAAGTCATTTAAGATTTCCAACCCTGATTCTTCATGTAGGAAAATCAGGAGACATATATTTAATGCTACTTAACACAGAGATATGATGAAGGGAATATTGTGTACACTTGTAATGATCACTGCTTTATAAACCTGGAACATTTTGGGTATTTTAAAATTATCAAATAAATTACTATGGCCCTACCTTTCTTTATTCCATTAAATGTGAGAGGAATAGAGAGCCCTTCTATATACTAAAGGTTTATACTCTGTCCCTTATTCCTCCAATATTGTCTGATTTTACTCTATTTCTTTTACATTTTCAGACTTACAGTCTACACTAGCTCTTTTCCCAGTGCCACAAGTATTCTCTGGTCACCTTAACCTAATAACACAGTTGCTTTGACCATGTTACATCCTAAATTATTATCCTGTTTCTTTCTTCCAAATAACCAACCTTCTGTAAAAGTAATCACTTCTTCCTTGATACTCATTTAATTCTTTGCTCCTTACAATTGGACTTCAGTCCATACTTTATTAAGGAAATAACTTCCTATGAGGTTATTGATAATAGCCTTAATTACAAAATTAGTGGATTTTTTTTCTATATCCTGAACTATCCATGGCACTTGGAATATAACTGTTGCAATTCTCTTGCCACTAGGCTTCTGTTACCCTGTGTTCTCATTGTTCTCCTCTTGTATAAATAGTTCATCATCCCATGTTTTTGTCCTTTTCCTTCTTTCATTTACATCAAGAATTTTTAACCTAAGATACATGAACTTATAAAACAAATTTATTAAAGCTTTTTTTATTTACAAAACATATATATATATATATATATATATATAGTAAGTTTTTCAATATTGACCCTTGCAAAACCTTGTGTTCCAAATTTTCTCCTATTTCCTCAACCTTCTCTCCTAGATACCAGGTAATCCAATTCATGTTAAATATGTTAAAATGCATGTTAAATCCAATATATTTAACTATGTAAGTTCAGTAGAAACATCGCTGGATCAAAGGATATGCACAGTTTGATAATTTTTTGAGCATAGTTCCAAATTACTTTCCAGAATAGCTGGGTCTATTCACAATTCCACCAATAATGTATGTGCCCCAGTTTTCCCACATCCCCTCCAAAATTCATCATTATCTTTTCCTGTCATCTTAGGCAATCTGAGAGTGTATGGTGGTGTCTCAGAATTGTCTTAATTGGCATTTCTCTGACCAATAGTGATTTAGAACAAATTGTTAAATGAGTAAAAATAGTTTTAATTTTATCTGAAAATTGTATGTTCTTTTCTTTGACCATTTATCAATTGGAGAATGGCTTAAAATTTTATAAATAGGAATAAATTCTCTATATATTTAGAATTTAGTCCTTTATCTGACCCTTTCAATGTAAAAAATGCTTTCCCAATTTGTTGCTTCCATTCTAATCTTGTTTGCATTAGTTTTGTTGGTTCAAAAACTTTTCAACTTAATATAATAAAATTTTCCTTTTTAGTGTTCAATAATGATCTCCAGTTCTTTTTTGGTCAAAAATTCCTTCTTACTCCAAGGATCTGAGAGATAAACTATCTTATGTTCCTCTAATTTGCTTATAATATCCCTTTTGGTGTCTAAATCATGGACCCATCTCAACTTTATTTTGATGTGTGGTGTTAGGTGTGGGTCAATGCCTAGTTTCTGCCATACTAATTTCAATTTTTTCTATATTTGTCAAATAGTGAGTTCTTAAGAAATGCTGGAGTTTTTAGGTTTGTCAAACACTGGATTGCTATAGTCATTGACTATTTTGTCCTATGATCCTGTCCTATTCCACTGATCAACTACTCTATTTCTTAGCCAGTAACAATAGTTTTGATGATTGCTGCTTTATAATATAGTTTTAGGTCTGGAAAACTAGGCAACCTATATTGACTTTTTTTTTCATTATTTCCTTGAAATTCTTGACCTTTTCTTCTTCCAGATGAAATTTTTTATTATTTTTTTCTAGATCTGTAAAAATTTTTTTTTGGGAATTTGATTAGTATGACACTAAATAAATAGATTAATTTAGATAGTATTGTCATTTTTATTATATTTGCTCAGACTAGCCATGAATACTTAATATTGTTCCAATTGTTTAGATCTGACTTTATTTGTGTGGAAATTGTTTTATAGTTGTGTTCATATAATTCATGACTTTTCTTTGGCAGGTAAACTCCCAAATATTTTATTTTATCAACAGTTATTTTAAATGCAATTTCTCTGTGAATTGCTTACTGCTGAAATTTTTTGGTAATATATGAAAATGCTGAAGATTTCTGGGGATTTATTTTTACCCTCAACAACTGCAAAGTTTTCTAACATTCTGTTGACCTCCTTAACATCTTTCTTATTTTTTGCAGCTTGATTTATCTAGTTCTGAAAAAGCAAGGTTGACATTTCTCCCTAGTATAGTTTTGCTGTCTAATTCTTCTTTATCTTTTTTAACTTCTCTAGGAATTTCCATGCTATATAACTTGGTGCATATATCTTTAGTATTGATATTGCTTCATTACCTAAGGTATTCTTTTGCAAGATATAGTTTCCTTTCTTATCTCTTTTAATTATATCTATTTTTTTGCTTGATCTGAAATCAGGATTGCTACCTCTGATTTTTTTTTTTACTTTGCCTAAAGCATAATAAATTCTGCTCCAGGCTTTTACCTTTTCTCTTTTTTATCACTCTGCTGTTGATGTGTTTCTTGCAAACAACATATTGTGGGATTCTGGCTTTTAATCCACTCTGCTATCTGCTTCTATTTTATAGGAGAATTTATCCCATTCACATTCACAGTTAAAATGACTAATTCTATATTTCCTGTCAACTAATTTACCCCAAGTTATGTTTTTCTCTATCATTTCCCCTTCCCTCCTCTCCATTATTTTGCTTCTGATGATCACCTCCCTCACACAGTCCTCTCCCTTTAGAGCTCTTCCTGCTTTTTTAAACCTTTCCCCTACTACTTGTGTTTCCTTTCTATTAGCCTGCCTTTTGCTTTCTCCTTTCTTCTCACATTTCTTTATATAGTGAGCCAATTTTATCTGTGAATCCAAATACTTCTGATATTCTCTCTTTGATCCAAATCTGATGAGAGTAAGATTCACGCAATGCTAACCTCCCTTCTTTCTTTTCCTCTATTATAATAGGTCTTCCATACCTCTTACTAAGATGTAAGTTCCCTCATTTTACCTCCATTTCTCTTTTTCCAGTACAATCCCATTTCTATCCCTTGTTATTTTTTCATATTATCATAATAAAATGAAATTATTTTTGCACTCACTAAGTAAATCCATAACACAAATGTAGATCTCAAGAATTCTTTCTTTTGTACCTTTTTATGCCTCTATTTAGTTCTGTATTTGGAGATCAAATTTTTGTTCAGTTCAGGTCTTTTCTTCAGAAAGAGATGAAATTCAACTGTATCCTTGAATGCCCATCTTCTTCCCAGAAAGATAATGCTTGTTTTAGTTGGATAGCTTAATCTTGTTTTAATCCAAGTTCCTTTGCCTTTTGGAATATCTGATTCCATTTCCTTCAGTCCTTTAAGTTGCAAGCTTGCAGATCCTGGGTAATCCTGTGGCCCGTTGGTATTTAAATTGTTTCTTTCGGGCTGTTTGCATTATTTTTTAATTGGTGTGATAATTCTGAAATTTTGCCATGATATTCTTTGGAGTTTTCATTTTGGAGTATGTTTCAGAAAGTGATTGGTGAAATCTTTCTTTTTTTTATTAAAGCTTTTTTTTATTTGTATAACATATGTGTGCGTAGTTCCTCAGCATTGATCTTTACAAAGCTTGCCATTACAAATTTTCCCCCCAGTCTCCTCCCCTCCCCTAGATGACAGGAAGTCCACTACATGTTAATTATGCTAAAACACTTGACAATTCGCACATATGTATTCATATTTCCACACTTATCATTGTTGTGCTATTTGCCCTCTGATTCTAGGACATCAGGGCATTTTTCTTTTTTGATTTCCTGAAAAATAACATCTAGGCTCTTTTTTTCATCATTGTTTTCAGGGTCTCCAATAATCCTTAGATTGTCTGTTCTAGATCTATTTTCTAAGGCAATTGCTTTCCCTAGGAAGTATTTCATATTTTCTTCTAATTTTTAATGGTTTTTTTTTTTGTTCTGTTTGGTTGATTCTTAAAGTTTCATTGTGGCTTTCACTTCCATTTGTTCAATTCTAATTTTTAGTGCATTATTTTCTTCAATTACCTTTTTTAGCTCCTTTTGCATTTGGTCAATTGAATTGTTCATTGCCTTTTTTGTTTTTGAACAAATTTGTGGGGTTTTTTTTCCATATATATTTTGTAAAGCATTATATCCTTATTCCACTTCATCAAATATATTTTGTAGGGAGGTATATACTTTTCCCATTTCATCAAATTTATTTTTAATGAGTTTTCTTCAGATAGTTTTTGTTTCTCCTTTTACATACCTTCTTGTAAAGATCTTATTTTCTTTCCCCATATTTCACTAACTCTCTTTTAAGATCCTTTTTATCATCTTCCAAGAAGGCCTTATGAAATGTGGGCCAGTTCATATCTCCTCTTTTAGACTTCATCTAGAATTGATTTGCCTTTAGGAACCTTAGGGTTTGAGGTCTGTTCTCTCTTTAAACAAAAGTTGTGTATGGTCAGAGTTCTTTTTACATTTTTGCTCATTTTTTAAGGGTTGAGATGATCTTAGGGTGAAGGAGCCACAGCTGTATTCCTTGGGGCCAAAATTTCTGGCTAACTTCCAGTGCTGGTTAATCATGACCAGATACTGAGTTCTTCCTGGGCTCAGCATCTTACAGTTTGTATCGGCTTTGGGGTGTCTTGCATCAAATCAAATAAGCTATCCACCTGCAACTGGTACAGAGTTGCCTAAAAAAGTCAGAGAAAGTTCCCTGGTCAGTGGAGCAATCCCACCCCAGCTCCTTGCCCTGTGCTCCTTGTGCTGTTGTCCAGGCTCAATAGATTGTCCCCTTGTTTTTGAAACAGACCTGTTGTAAAGTTCTTCCAAGGTGTCTTCTTCTGAAAATGTTAGGTATTCCAACAATTTCTGGGTTCTATTGCTTAAAAACAAGTTTAGAGGTTTAATGTACTATTGGTTTGAGAGAAAGGTCAGAGGAGATTACAGAAAGTCATGTTTGTTCTTCATCATCTTGGTTCCACCCAAAAATATATTTTTTGTAATTGTATTTCAGTATATTTCTTTCTTTTATAATCCTATGCATTTTATTATGTACATTTAAAACTGTTGTTCTCAAAAGGAATTCATCCATAGGCTTCAGATGCCAAAAGGTTACATAATGAAAGAATGGTTAAGAACTCTTTCTCTATGCTCCTTTGATTGAATATTTAATCTACTCCCATTGCTAAAATTATTCATAAATTCCTTATATGGTTTTCCTATAAATTTCTTTATATATTTCCACCATCTTACTAGGATTTCCAGCCACCACCATTAAGTTTGTATATACCCAAATGCTGAGGCAATGAAATTCAAAGATTGCTAGATCAAGAGTCACAAACCATTGGTTCTAATTGATTCCCTGCTGCTCACTACCTTCATGACATTGAATAAGTCAGTTAACATCCCAAAGCCTCTGTTTGTTCATCTGTAAAATGTATAGGTTGGACTAAATGCTCCCTACAACTCTAAAAGCAGCTGTTCTCTTCCCTCCCCTCTGTGTATGTGGTAGAAAAATGCTTTTTAAAGAAAATAACAATGTAAAGATAAAAGTACCTATTACATTATAACATCAAGTTCATTTCTATGATAGTAAAGAGTTCTTAGAACAAAGAATACATCTTTTCAAGTTATTCACTGGAAATCTAGGAAATGTATCACATTCTTCTATAATGAGTCCCATGGGTCTATGTTGGCTCTTATCCAAGGGACTTTAATTACTGGAAATACAGAACAAATCTTGTATTAGGACGATCTCATCAACTAATAGCAAAGACTGTATGAATAGTATCATAGGGATATATGGTATGCATAATCATTATACTAAAAATTTTTGAGAAATGGAAAATAAGGTACATCACCTCATTTACATAGTCATCATACTCTACTGATGCTAATATTAAAATATATGTACATTTAGATTAGTAGTATCTACTTAAAACCTTCAGCAAGCATCATATGTAATGGAGTCAAACTAGAACCATTCCCAATAAGATCAGGAGTGAAACAAGGCTGCCCACTGTCACCATTACTATTTAATATTGTATTAGAAATGTTAGCTTCAGCAATAAGAGAAGAAAAAGAGATAAAAGGAATCAGAGTAGGTAGTGAAGAAACCAAATTATCACTCTTTGCAGATGACATGATGATATACTTAGAGAACCCTAGAGACTCAACTAAAAAACTACTAGAAACAATTCACAACTTTAGCAAAGTGGCAGGATACAAAATAAATCCACATAAATCATCAGCATTTTTATATATTACCAATAAAGTTCAGCAGCAAGAGATACAAAAAGAAATTCCATTCAAAATAACTGTTGATAGTATAAAATATTTGGGAATTTATCTGCCAAGGGATAGTCAGGAACTATATGAACTAAATTACAAAACACTTTCCACACAAATCAAATCAGACCTAGTCAATTGGAAAAACTTAAAATGCTCATGGGTAGGACGAGCGAATATAATAAAAATGACAATACTACCCAAACTAATTTACTTATTTAGTGCCATACCAATCA
>JAJPUD010024572.1:0-18573 GCA_023553655.1 Myrmecobius fasciatus
CTCGCTAACGCTTGGACGGCGCTGTCGGGGGCTACACAGACCCAGGCAAGCTAGCAGGACTCCATCTACTGAGATGAAATCAATGGGGATAAATGTAAAGTCTATATGGAGGATTAAAAAATCACCTCGGCAAGAACAAGACAGCTGGGGAGGGGGAGGGAGAGAGGGAGGGAAGGAGAGAGAGAGACAGAGAGAGAGAGAGAGAGGAGTCTCTCAGGCTTTGGAGTCAGGAAAGCCTGGGGTTTAATACCTGAATCTTTTGCTTACTGACTCAGTTTCCCCACCTATACCCCACCTCAGGGTTATCTTGAGTATCCAACAATATAATCTATGTAGTATTTACTTGTGAGAGCCTCAAGGAGAGGGACTGTTTCTGCCTTACTGCTCCCTCCGCATTTGGTGCACACAGTAGGCACTTAATAAATGTTTGCTAATAAAAGTCAAATCAAACTGCCTGAATAATCTCAAAGTGCTCTGTTGTCTCTGCAGCACCTGGTCTGATGTCTGGCCCAGAGTCAGCGATTCTAAGGGCCTGTGGATGGCCTGACTGGCCTCTGCAGGATGGAGGTCCTGGCCACAGCTCCCGGGCGGCCTCCTTCCACAGACCCAATCAAAGAACACCAGTGCTCCCCCTGGCAGTGGTCTCTCTGGGGGAGGCAGGAGCCAGGGCCGGGATGATCTAAACTTCCTGCCAAGCCCCTGACTCCTCAAGCTCAGTGCCTCTGCTGGGGGACGGAGCCTCCCGTCCTCCCTGCCTCTCCTGGGGGACGGAGCCTCCCTGCCTCCCTGCCTCTGCGTGGGCTGCTTACAAAGCCTGGTTCAAGGCTCCACACCCGGAGAGAGATCCCCCCTCACATCCCTGTCAGGCTGTCAGCCTGAGTCCCACTTTAATCTGCCAGAAGCACTTTTCTGCTGACATTTTTAATAAATACTTTCAGCTTTTAAACACATTTGTGGGGGCCATTTCCACGTCTCCCTCCCCTCCCTCCCGCTCTCAAGAGGGGCTCTGAAAGCTCTAACAGCCCACGCCTGGGGCGGGCAGAGGCCTGCGCCCCCTCCGCTCCCCCCTCCCCCTTGCCGGCCCCCCTCCCCCCTGCCAGCCCCCCTCCCGGCCTCCCCGCCCCGGCCGGCCTCAGCATCCGGAGCGAGGCGGTGTTTTCAATTTGAAAGCTAAATTAACTGTCCAATTGGATTTGGCGGCTGCGCGCCAGTTCCTGTGACAGGTTTTAGTTATGAACATATTTCACATTAATAGAACTCAACATGAAAACCCTGCGCCCGGGGACTGCCGCGGCTCGCCACTGAAATGTTCCATTTAATATTTCAGACATGCTCGTGCCAGTGTTTGATTATTGTTCTCCGCTTAAATCCCTCCTAACGGGAAAGGGCCTAATTAGTAAAAAATCAGGCTTTAATGAAGGCGCGATGCTAATTGCCAGCACACAAAGGCTGCTCCGGCCTCCTGCCCGGGGCGCCGGGCCCTTGGCTCCCTCCCCCTCCCGGCCTCGGCCCGGGCACAGCGGGTACTCACGTCGCTGAGCTGGTCCCGGGAGCTGCTCCACTGGGAGCTGGTGGCTTCTCGGACGCTGTCCTCTTCACTGTTCCTGCTGCCGCCCTTGCTCGAAGGGACCTTCATCTGGGGGACAAGGAGGAGAGCAGTCAGAGCTGGGCGGCCCGGGCTGGGCCTGGGTGCCGGGCCGGGAAGGGCGGCCAGCCCCGGGGAGGGGGGGGGCGGCTCTGCTCGGGCTCCAGGGCCCGGCCTGGTCGCACAGAGGTCGTCCGTGCTCCGGGCAGCAAGGACATGGGACTCACTCAAGACTAGGAGAAGGGAAAAGTCGGGGAAGGAGACGCCGGACAACGACCGGTTTTGCCCCAGAAGGAATCGGGTTTTAGGGAGTAAAGAGTCTTGCCGGGGATGGGAGAGTCCTCTGTTTGAGGAATTTCCAAGGAGAAAACTCCCCCCGACAATTCAGGGGGCCCTTCTCTTCCTAGGGTCACTATTAATAGCTCACACAATTTCTGAAGTGGGCTCAAAAGCCACAGAATAAGCGCACAGCGCAGCGCAGACAGCGCGGACCTGTGCTTTCCCCGCCAGCAGGGAGTGCCCAGACACCTGCTTGCCTCTGTTTGGAGGGGCCTGTCCCAGAACTCAGCTAAGTCACTTCCCCATCCCCCCTGCCCCCTCCAAAGAGAGTCCCTGTGGCCAACCCCCGGCTTATCCTGGGCCGGGCCCAGTTCTGGTTCCGTCGAGGATCCTTCTCGTCAGTCAGCCCGGGCGTACACAGGCGGCGCTCCATGCAGGCCTGCCCGTATTTGTTCCCCACAGCTGCCCTGGGGCTGCTCCCATCATCCCAGAGCCTCAGGGGCCACCGAGTTCAGCCCAGAACCAGAACCCCCTCAGCAGCGGGGGGCCAGCCTCGGCCTGAATGCCCCTGCCTCGCTAGGCAGCCCCCGCCCTGGCACCCTGCCCCCCATATTCTGAGGGCTTCCTGAGGACGGCAGTGACCTGATTTTGTGTGGCCACAGCACGTGGGATGTGCGGCAGATGTCCGGCCTCGGCCTGTTTCTTACAGCATTCAGAGTTGAGGCCCTGAATGCCCGGAGAGCCCCAGGTGACACCAGCCCTCGCCCGGTCTGGCCTTCTGGGCCACCCAGACTCAGTAGTGCCAGGCCAGAAGGGGATGCTTCTTCCTCTCAGGCGGCCAGGATGCGACAACCCTCTTATCCCCATTTTACGGATGAGGAAATGAGTCAGAGCCACAGTGACAGGGTCACCGTCAACAAGCGACTGAGGCTGGACTTGAACTCGGTTTTTCCTGACTCCGAGCCCAGCGTTCTGGCCAATGGGACGCCTTGCTGCCCCCAAAGGGAGGAAGGAGCCACAGGACTAGGGAGAACAGGAAGGGATTCCTGAAAGGGAAGGAGGGATATAAGGGAGAGAACACCCCCCCCCCCGGCACACAGCCGGCCCCGGGCACTGCTCCCTGGGAAGCAAAGTGCGCCCCGCGAGTGTCAGCCAACGCCTGGCTCCACCAATGGCCCGCCACGAGGCTCCGCCAGGCCCAGGGTGTCAATCAAGACCCAGCTCCAACGGGGGAGGGTAAATGCGGGGGGGGCCTTCCACACTAGCTCAGAGCCGCCCCAGGAATGTGAGCTACTGGAGAGTCACAAGCAACACTAGTCTTTCTCCAGGAGGACGGGTTAGTCCCAAAATGGACCCCCAGGATGTCGGAGCCTGAAGGGCCTTAGAACCCAGGAGGTCAGAGGTGGGAGGGCCCTTAGAACCCAGGAGGTCAGAGCTAGGAGAACCCTTAGAACCCGGGATGTCAGGGCTGGGAGGAACCTTAGAACCCAGGAGGTCAGAGCTGGGAGGCCCTTAGAACATACTGTCAGAAGTGGGAAGGGCCCTTAGCAAATCCCTAGCCTAGTCCTCAGCTGAGGGAGGCAAAGCTGGTGATTTTACCTTTTTTCTGGACCCCACTTGTGGCGTTCCCAGCCTCCTCCTGACCCTCACAGAACCCCGAGGGCCAGCGGGCACCTGCCAGGTAGTGCTCCTCTGCAGAGACGGGGCCTGGGCTCCCCCACTGCCACCAAGTCCAGCTGCTTTGCCACGTGAGGGGGCTCCATGGAGGCCAGGAAGGTTAGGGTATTAGTGAAGGGAACAGGAGCTGAGCCTCGGACCCCCTGCCTGACAGATCAATTCCCCAGGCCTCAGGGTTTCCATGGGAACAGAAGGTTTTCTGGCCTCCCTCGTGGGCCCGGTCCAGCCCCTCGCCAGCTGGGAAAGGCCTCCGAGGAGCTGCCCAGGTGTAAAAAAGTTTCAACACAAAGAGGTCTGCCCAGTCCTGTTCCAAGCCTGGGGCCCAGGAGGGAGTCCGGGGAATGGGCTGGGCCCAGCCCTGTCCTAGGAGGTCCCTTGCCAAGTCTCTGAGATGAAGCTGCCTCCTTAATCCTCCCTCAGTGCCCTGCGCCACCATGTATTTAAACCACTTCAACAAGCATTTATTAATCGCCTTTTGTGAGCCACGTCTGGTCCTGGGATACAGAGATGAAAAACTGAATGGTCTTCCTGGGTCTGTCTCCCGAGGAAAACCTAAAGAAGGGAAAAGGACCCACGTGTGCAAAAATGTTTGCAAGGGACTTTTTTTGGTGATAGCAAAGAAGCGGAAAACGAGGAGACGCCGTCAACAGGGGAAGGGCTGAACAAGCTGTGGTACATGAAGGTGATGGAGTATTACTGTTCTATAAAAATGATCAACAAGCTGCTTTTACAAAGGCCTGGAAAGAGTGACATGAACTGATGCTGAACAAAACGAGCAGAACCAGGAATACGTCGTACACAATAACAGCAGGAACGTGCAACGATCGACTATGACAGACTTGGTTCCTCTCAGGGGCTCAGGGATCCAAAGCCACCCCAACAGACTGGGCAGAAAACACCATCTGTGTCCAGAAAAAGACCCAAGGAGACTGAATGGAAATCAGCACATGTGATGCTCACTTCTTTTTTCTGCTTTTAATTTCTCCCAGGGTTTTTCCCTTTTGTTCTAATTTCTCTCTCAACAGGATTCATAAAATAAAAAGCCCTTCCCCGAGTGACCCCCATTTCTCCAAAGTCTGCACGCAGAAGGAGGATTAAACCTGGTCTGCCTGGTCCTAGCGGTCAGAGGAGGAGCGCTGGGCCAAGGAGTGTAGCAGAGCTGAGAGCTAGAAAGACTTCCTCACTTATCCAGAAAGTGGATGGGGCTTAGAGAGATAAAGGTCTGAGTTCAAATCCTGCACATAACCCTGAACAATTGTCATTCAGCCTTAGTTTCTGCATCTGTGAAATGGGAATAATAATAATAGTCCCTACCTCCGAGGATAGCTGTGGGAATCAAATAAGATGCTAATTGCAAAGTGCTCTGCCAATCTTAACGTGTTGTAGACATAGTCATTATTACAGTTGTCCTAGAGGGAAGTGGACGGCTCTGGGAGGTCTCTAAGGATCACGTGGGGGGTTAACTTCTGAGGCTCCATTTCCTACAATGAGGGGGGCTGGATTTCCAGGTCCCTTCCAGCTGTTAGCCCAGCATCCTCTAGGACCCTTGTTCGGGGATGGCTTGAGCTAACGACCGGCCTTCCATCCCCCTACGATGCCCAGCCTAGGGTGGGATACAATTAAAACCACTGCAGACAGGAGGACCCTCAGGCCCGCTGTCCTGTCCCATCTCCTCGACCTCAGGGAGGGCTCTAGCTCCGCAGAAGGGAGGATTCTGGGAGGGAAGTGCTCCCCGAGCAGAGCCGGCCTCTTCCTGGAGCTCCAGAGGCCCGGTGGCGGCCTTGGGCCTTGCTCATTACTAATAAACACACTTCCATCGATCAGCAACTCCCGTCTGGGCGGGCTGGGAGCCGGGCCAGGGCCAGGGGAGACAAATTCTTTTCTTAAGCTGCTCTGAAAGGGGCCGAGCTCCAGCCGACCCTCACCCCCATTAACCCGGCCAAGGCAGCGCCTCCTCCAGGGAGGCCTGTGGGCCCCGGCGGCAGCAGCCTCAGCCAGTGCCGGGTTTGTTCATTATCTCCGACACACACACAGGAGGAGCAGGGAAGCATGCTCGGAGCACAGGCCAAACGGAAGCATCTGCCCTCATTTTCCAGGAGATGGGAAGCTACGGCTGCCGGGGAGGGCGGGTGGGGAGGGCAGCGGAGCCTTTCCGGGCCATCCTGCCCAGGCCCAGGCCTTCAAGCCGCAGCGAGCTTTGGCCACGTGGCTGGGGAACCTTTCTTAAGTTCTTTCTCTGAGAGGGGGCGGCTGGAAGGGGGGACCGAGGCTCTGCAAAGGGTGTAACTAGCACTGACCAAGCTCATGGGAGACTGGCTGGCTCAGCCTCCTAGAGCAGGGAAGGAAACTGAGGTACAGACAGAGCGAACGACTCGCCGCAGGGTGTACAAAGAGTAGGGAGGAAAGTGAGTAACTGAGCCCAGGGACTCTGCACATAATGGAGCTGGGAATCCCAGGTGCGCAGTGTTTTTTGCAGGAAGGAACTTCATCTAATCCAGTCCCCTCTTTTTTTCTTTCTGAGGCAACTGGGCTCACACAGCCAGGAAGTGTTGTGTCTCAGACCAGATTTGAACTCAGGTCCTCCTGACTTCAGGGCTCTATCCACTGCCCCACCCCCTTCCTTTTTAAAGATGAAGAATGCGGCAGAGAGGGTAAGGCTTTCCCCAAGGCCACATGGAACTTGGACAAGGGGTCCAGCTCCTTCTCCCCTCAGGGACTCCGAGCTGAAATCCGGAGCCAGGGGGCATCTTGCCACCTCCGGGCCCATGGAAGACCCAACAAATGTTTTTCCTTTTAAAGTACTCCCTTTAAACCCGAAAATGCCCATGGACCAAAACAAGGCCAGAATGAGCTCAACCCGTTCCTTGGGAGTTTTCCCTGGAAATCCAGCCTTGCGCCCCCCAACAGGATTTCTCTCTCCCAAGCAGGCCTCCTAATGAGATCAGCGGGAGCGATCCCCGGCTTGTTTGTGGAGGTCATACTTGCTCTAACTTGGCTGTCCGGAGACCACGCATCCCCCGGGCCCCTTCCGAAATCACTTCACACGCTGCCACTCGGTTTTCTTTGCTCGGCCTCTCGCATGGTCTTTTTCTTCTTCTTCCCGGATTCATTTTAGTGAGTTTTAGGGTGGAAGGAAAGAAGCTGGCCGTGAGTGGGGTTTTGTGGATGCCAACATGGAGGATCAGAGGACGAGACTTTGTCTCCGGTGCAGGATGAGAAAGCTCCTGCTCACAACACCCAGTTAGGTCAGCGGGGCGGGCGGCTGTGGCCCTGGTCAGTGTCTGCTCCTTCACCCAAGCTATGTGCTCACAGCAGTTACCAATTCTGTGTCCTGGCCAGGGGAAGGGCTGGAATTGCTGGATTTCTCATTTCCAAGACCAGGCCCAAACCCACATGCTGCGATGGACCTCAGACAATGGGTGCAGCACGGGGGGGGCAGACCGTGCTGATGGGTTGTTCAAGGTGGAGAAGCCCCCAGGTTTGAGTCCCGGCTTTGCTCTGTGATCATGGGCAAGTCAGTCATCTAACTCTCAGGGACTCCATTTCCTTATCCATGAATTGAGACAGTTGGACTAGATAAACTCCAAATTCCCTTTCAGTTCTGAATCTAAGTTCTATGATGCTATGATAGTCATCTCCTTAAAGACACTGGTCGTTCTACAGGATAAAAAACAAACTTATCAAAGCTTTCAAATTCCCCTTTCAGCAAGACTGGCCCCAACCTACCTTCCCACACTTTTCTTTCACCTAGAATTTGGGTTTTTTTTCCCCTGAGACAACTGGGGTTAAGTGACTTGCCCAGGGTCACACAGCTAGGAACGTTAAGTGTCTGAGACCAAATTTGAACCCAGGTCCTCCTGACTTCAGGGCTGGGGCTGTACCCACTGCACGACCTCGCCACCTCTGCCCGAGCTATTACAATCACCTGCTCATGAGTGTCCCTGCCACTAGTCTCTCCCCACTCCAAAGCAAAACGAACTACTCTTCACCCACCATTTTCCCTCTTCTTTCCCTTGTTTGCGTGTCTTTGTCCACCAGGGCATGCCATGTCTGGAATGTTCTCATCTGGCGAAATTCTTCTCTCTGTTCAAAGACCAATTCAAGTGAAACCTCCTCCAAGAAGCCTTCCCTGAACTCAACAGGCCAATCTATTGGGCTACTGCAGCCATCACTATGAAATTAAATAACAAGCCTGACGTCGAGCTTAAAGAATAAAGTTTGCAAATATATTATTGAGTTGTTGGTAATATGCTAATTCATCTGAAAAAAAAAAGGGACTAGGAAGGGGATTTTTAGCACACTACAAACTCGATACTTGTCGACAGGGTAACGTGGCAGCAAAGAAATGCCATCTTAGGATGTGTTCACATAAGTAGTGGGTCTGGGGCAGCGAGGTGGTGCAGTGCTTAGAGCACCAGCCTTGAAGTCAGGAGGACCTGAGTTCAAATCTAGTCTCAAACACTTTCTAACTGTGTGGCCCTGGGCAAGTCACTTAACCCCAATTGCCTCAAGTGTTAGCCTGGTTGTGCTCAGCCTTGATGATGCCACATCCCGAGTAAAGCATTCAGGACCGCAGGTGCCATTTGAGGCAGTTGGGTAGGCAGAGACCCACAGCAGAGTGACCACGATGTAGAGGGCCTTCCAGGCCATGCCATCCAAGAACAAGCACAGGGAACTCAGAACGGCAAAACTGGAAAAGCAGGGACACGAAGGCTGCCTTCAAGTCTTGGTCTCAAAGGGCAGAACGAGGAACGAGGCAGAAGGAAAAGCTTCCCAACCATTGCAGTTACTCAAAAGTAGACAAATGGTCTCTAGAGGGAGGTCGGCAAAGGCCTTCCAAGCAAAGGCTGGACGAACACGTGTGGCTAATGGTGCTCTTTGCCGGGACAAAGATGGCCTAAATGGTCTCTGAGGTCTCATTCAACTGGGAGCTGGCTTCTGTGGGGACAAAGGGGCAGGCTGAGACTGCAGGAGAATCTGGATTACGTGGTAGTGATTCATGGGACCTTCTCTGAGGAAAGGCAGAGAGAGGAGCCACACGCAGTGAGAAGGGATGGGGAGGTGACAGCCCGTGCCAGGGGGTGGGGTGCCAACAGCACTGGTGAAACTGGGTGTCTGCCTAAGTGCTGAGGCTTCAGCCCTGCCTTCAGGGAGTTTGCTAGGAGAGGGGGTGGATGTTTTACTCTTCTGGGTCAATTCCATTCAATACCTCCAAAAAGTATTTATGAGGCAGCGGGTGACAGGGGATAGATAGGAAGTCAGCAAGACCCGCATCCAGATCAGTTTCAGACACTTACTAGCGGTGGGATCCTGGGCAGTAACTTCCTTGGGCCTCAGTTTCCCTAAGTGTAAAATAGAGATAATAATCCTATCTCCCAGGATTGTGAGTATCAAATGAGATAATATTTGCAGAGCACCGAGCCCAGCATCCGGCACACAGCAAGCCCTAGATAGCTATGATACAACTAATACTGCTATTATTGAGAAGCGCCTATTCGGAACCTAAATCTCACTGAGATGGCTCACTGGGACGTGGAGGAAACCCTAGGTTCCTGAAGAGTATGGCAGCGTGACTCAGGCTTGGGCAGCCCACCCAAGCTGGGAAGGCCCCGATCGCTGTCACAGTGACAGGCCGACTCTGTCTGCTGAGGACCAGTTTTTCCCCTGCGGGCCAGCCCTTTGCTGGTATGTTTTACTGGCTTTGACAAGGTTCAGTCAGGGAATGGAGTCACAGGACCTTAACTTCAAATCCTGCCTTAGCCACTGCTTTGTTGTGTGAACAGGACAAACCACCTGACTTTACCTGGGCCTCAGTTTCCCCATCTGTAGAATGAGGGAGCTTGTGGCCTCTGAGGTCCTTCTCTCTTCCAGCTCTGTGATCCTATGTGATCCAGCTCTGGATCACCTCTGTGATCCAGAATGAATGGAATTAAAAAAAAAATCAAGGCATCAAGCACATTTTGTGTCAATTGACACATTAGCCTTTCTGGGCATCAGGTGGCCCAGCAGAATCAGAAACACGTATGTTCAAATCTGGCCTAGGATCAGCTGTGTGATGCTGAACCTTTCTTTGACTCAGTTTCCTCAACTATAAAACAAAGTAACAATAGCCCACGTCTCAAAGGATTGTTGTGAAGATCAAATGAGATGACATTTGCAAAGCACTTAGCACAGTGCCTGGCACCCAGTAGGTACTACAGAAATGCGAGCTATTATGTTATTTGTTATTATGTATTATATCTTATTATATTATTTGTTATTATAATAACAAAAGTGAAATTGATTCCATTAATAGAAAATGACTATTTACCAACATGAGCATCAACTCTAAAACAGTTCTTTGTGTACAGCAGGATTACTGATTTGTAAAAGAAAAGGTGAAAATTAATACAAAAACAGGAATAAAAAAAATGAAAAAAGATGGTACTTGATTGAGGCAATTCCAACCGGATCTATTTAAATAAGCTGTTGACACTAAAAATTGAGAAACAGATAAAAGGACATCATACTGAAGGATCACCAGTGGCCAGCAGAGGACCCCAAGAGCCTCAGAATCATCCCAGCCAGAAAATACTTGGTTTCTTTTCCAAGTGAAGAGAAACGATCATCCAGGGCAATAAATTTGGACCTTTTGCAATTTCAGAACTTTTGCACTAGACACTGGTACTGACTACTATGGCCTGCTACTCCACCTAAAAGTCTTCAGCCAGGCTTCACGTAACTACCTGGGCATCTTCTCCCTTGCCACCTTTAAGCCAATCCTGTACCCAATCTGAACCACCCTTCTAATTTCTAGGTCTGCAACTATAATGTTTTAATCTACTCCCTGCAGTTGTCAGAATCATGCAGTCAATTGTGTATAACACAACACCATCTGATCCCTTTATCTGTATTCTCTCCCTCTCAGAAGATAAACTCTGTGAAGGCAGGAACTGCTTTCCCCATTTCTTTTGCTATCCTCGGCACTTAGCTCAATGCTTAATCAATGACGCTGCATTTGTTCATTTGTTTGCATGAACTCATTATGAAGTACATGGAACTGTATTAACTCAAGAAACAGAAGAAAGGAAAATGGATTTACAAAATGATGAGCGAGAACAATGTCCATGGTCCAGATTGACAGGAGCTATTTAAACCAGGGTACCTTGTAGCATCCTTTCTTCATCATTAAGGATGCTGAGGTTGCCATGTTTTGGCCTCTCACCTCATGATTTTGCACCAGGAAGCAGAAACAGAGGTCACAAAGATGGAAGGGATGGCTGGATTAGACCCAGATAAAAAAGAGAGGATCCTCTTTGGGGGAAGTGACCCAACTGAGGAAGGGCTGGTGCTCCAGGGACTTGAAGGAGGGGGAGATCACTTAGGAGGGAAAACCCCTCTCCCCGCCCCCATCACCATGGGATGTATGACTATCAAAAAACAGACTTGCACACTAACTTTCCCACCTCAATGGCATTTTTACAACCGTATCTACACAGACATTCAAGGCTAGTTTGATGGGTCTGAAAAGGGAACAGGTTGGCACTCACCAGGACTTCCCAGCTGACCACATCCTTATGGTCACCTAAATAACCGAAAAAAATATAGGATAAAAGATCCCGCTGTGCACCTATTATGTGTTGGCTAAAAAGTAGCATTTGGCTTGGTGCAGTCTCCTTACACGCTCTCAACATGTCTGTGTCCAAGTTATACAAGGAGTTAGCAGTGTGGGGCTTGGCGTCCGAAAAACTTGTGTTTTAATCCTGCCTCGGACACTTCTTGGCTATCTGACCTTGAACAAGTCTTCTGGGCCTCAGTTTGCTTATTTGTAAAATAACCCCACAGGGTTGTCAAGAACACCAGAACCCAAAATGAGTTCACATCTTAGACTATAAAAGCCAACTATAATTATATTTCATTCAAAAGAAATAAATAAGGCAGGTAAAGGCAAGGATTATGGGGGATACCAGTCATCATCATCATCATCATCATCCCTCAAAAGATGAGGCAACAGGTATAAATCTTGTTTGATGACCCTGTGCTTATAAATACCAACTGAGACATGAAATGGCAGAGTTGCCAGAGCTGATTACCATGGAAGGATGATTCTCCATAGTGGGGTCCCATGGATACCCCTGTTGATGGATGACTGTGTTAACTACCTCCCAGAATGCTACAGAACCCGCCCAATCATCCACACAGGAAAAATCAAGTGGATGAAGAATGCCCAGTTCAGATTGGGGTATGTAGGTGGAGGGGAAAGCCATGGAGCAGATTCGTTGGTAATAGGGGGTGAATGGATATTACAGAGAAGTCAAAAACCAAAAACAACCCAACCCCCCCCCCCAAACAAACAAACAAAAAAAAACTGAAACAGGAGAATGAGAGCGGGCTAGGATGCCTCTGGGGATTTGTTTGGTGTATGTAATGACCTCATGGTTCTCTTTAGAACAAAGGTTTACCTCTTACACATCAATAATCTTTTGGTTATACAGTAGGGCAGAGAATTAATACAACAGTTTCTTGGGTTTGGGGCTAATTAAAAGGTGAAAGTGAAGTGACTGTGAGCAAGTATCATCTGTTTATTATAAATGAAGCCTTGTACGGAAATGGTCCGGATAACATCATTCATCACAAGGACAGAGGTGGACTGGAAGAAGAGATGGACAGATCGTGTCCCAAAAGAAAGGATTAAGGGAGAGGGGAGAGCCAGGAAATCTCAGAGCCTTGGAGTAGACTTTCTAAGGAAGGACTTTAAGGGAGAAAACAGAAGAATGAATGGTGATAAGTGCCCCTGGAGGGACTAAGAAGATACTGATGACATAATAGAGTGGGAAGACAGGGAGAGAGAGGACTGTGCTCCTTGTCACAGATACAAAGATGGAAAAATCCCTTTTCCTAGAAGCTCCTATGTCCACAACTATGTATGTAAAGCAGAATGTGACTCTTGTCAAAAGCCTTTTCTGTTCCATCCTGTCCCGTCCCCTGCCCCCAAACTGTTAAGGGCTCCCATCTAATGTGTACATGCATATAAACTTGCAGTTATTTATGTGCCATCTCCCCTAGTAGAAAAGGAGCTCCTCAAGTGACTGATTTGGTGAACATGTTAGAGCGGTTTGTCATTTCTTTTTCCAGCTCATTTTACAGAGGAGGAAACTGAGGCAAACAGGGAAAAGTGACTTGCCCAGAATCACACAGCTACTAAGTGTGTGAGACCAGATTTGGACTAAGGTCTTTCTGACCCAGTGCTCTATCCCCTGAGCCACCTCGCTGCTCCTATTCATGCTCTATTGTGATTAGCTTAATAAATGCTGACTGATCAATAAGAGCAAGATTGGAGTAGTTTGCTAGGGGTAGCTCTGGTCTCTGTCCCCAGGACAAACCTCCTCTGACTGCAGGTGGGCAGTATCCTGGGACAACTAACTAGGTGGTAAAGTGAATAGACTGTGGAATCTAGAAACAGGGAACCCTGAGTTCAAATCTGACCAGAGACATTTCTAGCTTTGTAACCCTGGGCACATCATTTAACCTTGTTTGCCTCAGTCTTCCTCATCCATAAAATGGGGATTATAATAACACCTACCTTCCAGGGCTCTTGTAAGGATCAAATAAGATGTCTGTAAAGTGTTTACACAGTACCTGACACATAGTAGGAGCTACAGATACAAATATATGTACATATATACATATATAAACATGCATATGTCAGTTTTATTATTATTATTTTAGAGTATTATAACAGATTAACTGCTCTGAAAAATCCCCCCACATACACAGACTGTGTTATAACAGAATCAGACTAAAGATGAGGCTCTCTTGTGATGGAAAAGAAGATGAAAGGGAAGGAGCTGATGATAAACTAAAATAATCTGAGTTAAAATAATCCTAAGGATAGCTCATGTTTATTTCCTACTTCGAGGTTTACAATAAAGGCATTATATGCAAATTACCTTTTTTAATTGTCACAATAACTCTAGGAGGTAGATAGGATAAGTATTATCCCACACACCCAATTTTACAGGGAAGGAAACTGAGGCTGAGAGGAGTGGATAACTTTCTCATAGCCACAACTAGAGTTTGAATCTGGGACCCTGGGATCCAAGTGCATGATTCTAACCACTAGACAGCACTGCCTCCCCTCACTGTGGACTCCAAATCGGGTATCTGTGGGATATTCACCTCCCACTGATAGAGAGTGACCTTGGCGTGGGCCTCGCGCTGCAGGAGAGGGATGGCGTGTTGGGAAATGCAAGTGGCCTTTTTCCAGCCATGACTTGTGTCTGAAGGAGGAGCCCTATGGTCCCCACAGCCAGCCAGCCCTCTGTAGTGAAAGGCCAAGACCCCTTCCTGCCCTCAGTCTTAATTTCTTCTACTACAAAATAAAGGGCCACGATTGGATGGGTGGGTGGGTAGATGGGCGGATGGATGGACGGATGGATGGAGGAATGAGTGAATGCAGCATTGCTAAGCCCTATGTGGCTCAGGGCCATGTTGAGCCTCGGGACACTAAGGGTCCAGCCCTCAAAGGGGACCACAGGCATGGTGACCGGTCCATCCCTTAGCTCAGGGACTGCCTCTGGGGGCCCATGCTCCCTCTGATCCTGCACCCAGGATTCCAGACCCTCCCACTGCAGGCCCCTTTTTTCTGTGGCGCAAGGAGGCGCCAAGACAGGAGCCAGACAGCCTCAGCCCCTCCCCATGCCAGTCTAAATCGTCCTTAGCTTGAAGCTCGTCCCAGAGGTCCTCAGGCCCCGGGATGGGGCTTGGCCCAAACAAAGCTGGCAGCGGCGAGGGTCCGCGGGAGGACCCGGCCGCCGCCGCCTTCACTGGGCCAGCTGTGCGCCCACACGCCGGCCCGGGCCTCTGGAAGCAGGCCCTGCTGGGGGCCAGATGTTCGGTCTGGGCCAGAAGAGAATCCGCCTGCATCAATGAAGAACGCTCCTTCTGATCTGTCAGAGCGGTGGGGAGCGAATGGGAGAAGCAGAGCTGGGCCTGAAACACAAGCTGGCTGTCCGCGGGGGACTCCGGCACCATCTGGTCTCCTCCTCCCTCCTCCCCTCCTGATCACATTTGCAGAGTCAACCAGTCTGAGCAGACCGGGCCGCCGGGACAGGGATGGAGAAAAGGGAAGGGGCAGGAGGGAGAAGCAGGAGGAGGAAAGGGGGAGTCGGGCACCAAGCCCACCACGATGGGCCCCTGCTGAGCCCAGGGGCACAAGCCAGGCCCAAGGGGCTCCCGGGCTGGTCGATGGGGAGATGCTCCATCCAAAGCAGCCACAGCCAGCCCCCGGGGCAGAGGGAGGTGAGCTAGGCCGGCCGGGAGGAGCACTCGGAGCGGGGAGGTGTCCCCAGACAGCTGCCCGGAGGGGAGCAAGGTGGCCGAAGGCGCAGGGAGCCGATGGAGGAGAAAGGAGAGCACGAAGGTCGCTTCGGACCAAGGTAACAGGCCCGGCTCCTTCAGTCACCCTTCTCCTAGAAACCGCAGGAGCTCCAAATAAGAGGAAGAAGAAAAGAAACCAGAGGTGCTCAGAGAGAGTCAACAGCCTGGAAAAGGAAGGGAAAAACTGGCAGAAAAAAACAACTTCTGGGGGAAAAAGTCCCTGAAGAAAACAACACCTTCAAAAGCAGAATGAACCAAATGGAAAAAGATACCAAAGCTACCTGAAGAAAACCATACATGAATAACCAGAAGGAGGCAAGTGGGAGCCAATGAACTCAGCAAAAAGAACGAAAACATGGGAACACAGCCACCTGTCCCCAGACACGCGCTTCCTGAAGCCTGTCTGTCTGTTCCAGCTCCCAGAACCGCTGCGAGGTCGGGGGTTCTGCCCAACACTATGGCTTCTGTCTGGCTCTTCTGAGAACACGAGCACGCTCGCTCCTAGTCCCCACTGTCACACACAGGGACGCCACAGAACCAAAGGTGAGACGGAGGTGGACGTGTGGGTGCACGTGGGCCTCCATCATCCCGACTCCTCAGATGGCCTAGTGATAGTGAGGGGAACCGCCCCGGCCCCCCACGGGGCCTCCTCACTGAACACGGCAGGCGTGCAATCATACTTATTATTATTGCTGCATTTGTACAAGCATTTTATGTCACTGTGCACCTGGGGGCAGCACACGTTTCTTGGAGGAGAAGGCCCCAAGTGGAAAAGGAGTCCTTCTGCGGGTGGGCAGGGGGGCAGCAGCCAGTGCCCTGAGCCTGCAGACAGTCGAGTCCCAGGCTGACTCAGACACTGAGTGCTGTGTGACCCTGGGCGAGTCAATTCCTAGAAAAGGGGAGAACCTCGCACCCGCCTCCCAAGATTGTGGTGAAGCACTTAGCATAACGCCGGCCCGCAGTAAGCCCTACATTAGTGTTAGCTGCCACCATCACCGCTTGGGGCTTTGCTAAGGCATTTACATACATTCTGGCATTCGATCTCCATCACCGTCCTGAGTGGGAGGGAGGGACAGTCATGTCCCCTTTTACAGAGGAGGAAGCTGATTTCCCCGGAGCGTCTTGTCATGGAGGTCACTCTGATTCCTGGTCCAACACTCTATTCCTGTTGCTTATACACGGAAATGTTGTTTCCCTTGACAGGATGTAAGTCTCGAGGGAAGGGGGCTACATAAGGTTTTTTTTTTTAATTCTTTCTTTTTTTCTTTTTACTTATTTTATTTAATTTAAAAATTTGTTTTTCTATTCCCAGATGATGGGGCATTGAGAACCAGAGAGACCAGAAAACCCTCTACTGTTACCAGCAGGACATGTAAATGTTACATCCCTTGAAGAATGTAAGCTTCTTGAGGGAAGGGAGCTATTTGAGTTTTTGTTTTTGCTTTTTTTTAATTCATTCATTCTTTCTTTCTTATTTATTTTATTTACTCCCAGACCCAGTGGAACATTTGTTTACACAGATGATCTCTCCCCTCCTCCCCATATCAGAAACAAGTGACTCCAGGGGTTGGCCCAAGCCCCCTTCTGGTCTCAGCTGGAACAAGCTGGGCTTTGGACCGGGCCAAGCTTGGCACCGACGTCTGAGGGATGGGGAGGGGCCCAGAAGAGACCGAACCTCTTGCCCTTCCAGGGAGCTCCTATGAAGGGCCCCCCACTCGGGGGGAGGGGGTCACCGCATCTGAGGGGTGAGCTGCCTGGGTTCTGCCCCCGCCGCCTTCCCCCCAAGGGGCCCGAGGGCTCCCAGGGCAGTACTGGGCCCCAGGCTGGCTGCTGGCACACAGTCCAGGACTCCTCCCTTCCCCCCCTGCCCCAGCCCCATTTCCTCCTGGATGGAGTCAGGCGGTTTGATGAGGATGCTGAATTTTTCATTACAATCTTCCTCCTGAGGTTTGCCTTTAATAATTTGTGCGGTGTGAAGTTTCAGATGGGGGGCCGCCGCCCCGCCCCGCCTCTCCTGGCGAGGCTTCCACGCTAATCGTGTGAGCCCAGGGCTAAAGGAGTGGATTTAGGGCCTAATTAAAGCTCGGCTCTCGGAGTGCCGTGTGAAAAGCCCAATGTTATGTTCAAGAAGAAAATGTCACATTGGAAAAATCCCATTTCCCCAAGAACAGGCTTTCCAACGGCCCTCGAACCAGCCTCTTTGTTCCTGCTGAAGGAGGAAGCGAGCCAGGGGGGCCTGGGAGCCAGGAGGCGCCTGCTCCGTAAGCAGAGCCCCCTCTCTGGCTGGGATCCCCTCGCCCAGGCCTGGCAGGGACCTCACAGGGACGCCCGGGACCCCGCTCAGGACCCACAGCCTGATCCATAATGTGCAATTAACAAAGCGCAGGCGTGTATTAAAGGCACCGGATGCCAGACTCTTGGTCCCCTGCTACGCCTGTGCATCTCTCAGCAATCAATGAGAAAACCATTTGCTGAGCACCTACTATGTGCCAGGCACTGTGCTAAGCCCTTAAAAAAACATCCATCTGGCTCCTCACAGCAGCCCTGGGAGGCAGGTGCCATTATAATGCCCCTTTTATAGATGAGAAAACTGAGGCAGAAGGACACACGGCTGGGGAGTGCCTGATCTGGACTTGAACTCAGGTTGGCCTGACTCCAGGCCTCCACTGTGACACTCAGCTGTCCCCATCAATCAATCAAGTGTTTATTAAGTGCTTATTATAAACCAGGCCCGGGGCTGCTGGCATGAAGGATCCCTACTGACAGTGAGAGGAGAGCGCACTTGGTGCCCAGGACCCTAGTTCAAAACCTGGCTCCCCAAAGACTGCTTGTCTGATGCTGGGCAAGGCGCAGAGCAATGGGTACCCTGCTGGCCGGGGGTGTGGCGAGACAAAGGGCGACACTAGGATGTAGAGCCCAAGAAGGAACTAGAGATAGGTGGTGGGCAGGCTCTGGGGCACCGGGGCCTGGGAAGAGCCGGCTCCGTTTCAGGGGTGATCAATCTGAGATGGCAGCCAGACACCCAGGCTGAGAGAGCCCTCAGGAAGCCAGCCCCAGCCTCCTGGAGATCTGGACGTGTGGCTGGGAACAGCGTGTTCTGACAACGCCAAGGTGCCACGGGCAAACAAGGGGGGCAGCAGGGCAGCGAGGCCCCGGCTTCTCCTGATGGGACGCCTGGCTTTGGCAGATCAAGGGCTGGAAGGGACTCGGGCAGCAACAGAATTGTCATTTAGAGCTAGAAGGGAGATGAGCAAATGGTCAAGTGAACTGTCAGAGACCCCACGGGGAAGGCAGGGCCCCCCTCAGCTCCTGGAGGGAGAAAAGCTTCACTGACCTAAGGCCACAGAGCTAAGAAATGGCAGCATCCAAACTCCCAGGCACATCTCCTGAAAAAGAGATCAGGCTACTGTGGCCTTAGAGAGGAGGGACAGAGACAGACAGAGAATCAGAGAGAGAGACCAAGACACAGACACAGAGAGAGATAAACAGCAAAATCGACAGAGAGACAAAGTAAGAAAGAACAACAGAGACAGAGACGCATATACAGAGAGAAAGAAAAACAGCAAAATCAACAGAGACAGAAAGAGACAGAGAGACAGAAAGAGACAGAGAGAAAGAGAGAAAGAGAGCACAATAGAAACAGAGACAGAGACATATAGAGAGAGATAGAAAGA
>JAJPUD010024573.1:0-18572 GCA_023553655.1 Myrmecobius fasciatus
CACTCTTGCCTAATTAAATCTTATTATATAACCTGTTTATGAACTAAAAAAGTATAACTGGTGGGGGAGATTCTGGGAAGGAGTGACTTACCTTTCTCAGTCACTCAGACCCAAGAAATTTGGTTAGCAATTATACTGTTTCCACTTCTTCACCACAAATTCATACACAGTGAATAGTTGGTTCAATAATGGCATTAAAAGACACATGAGTTTCCATATGATCACAAATGGCATCCACTTTACTATTCATAAGCATCATTTTTCTACTTTGGATAGGAGAGTCTCTAGTTCCTCAAATGGCAGAGCTGCAGAGTTTCACAATAACACTGTCAGTAGGGGTCATCTCAAAGAACCTCACATAAAAAAAGGATTTTACCATGTTTTTTCCCCAACAGTAAGTCATTTACTGCTATTATTGTTATTATTTTCTAGTTTTTTAATGATATACTCTAATATTTATTTAATGGATATTTTTATAATGTAATAATATTCAAATTGAAAAACAGACATTTATTTTAACAATTTCTCTTAGCCTTCTTGCACTTAAAACACCATCAAGCATGTGATAAATACCTTTAAAATTTATCAAACCAAAGAAAGTCATTTATCTTATAAATCCCTTGAAAGTTGCTTAGGGTTTTTTTTTTAGTAATACGTTAAAATGTTTGACCTATATTTTCCCAATTTTGTTAATATTTCATGTGAATTAGAAAAAGTACTGATAAATGCAATAGCATTTAACTCAATTGTATTCCTAGGTCTAAATAGTATAGCCCTCATCCTTTACACAAGCTAGGTACTGTGTTAAGCATGTTAATAACTATGTGTTTCTCCCAACAACCCTGAGAGATAGGTGTAAATATTTATTATTCCTTTTGTACAAACAATGACTGATTGGATTCTCTAATTTACTAACATAACAATATCTCCACCCCAATCAATTTTGATTTATAATAATCAGTGGCAATAACTTCATTTTGCATAAGGTTCCATTATTTTTAGAAGGCTATTAAAAAAAAATCATGGTGACAACTCCCAACTTCCGAATACTGCTTTTTTGTTTCTTTTCAGTTACCCAAGGAACCAAGCCAATTCCTTTAATTGAAACTAGAACACAGACATAATCTTTTCTCTATCAATCAATTAATTTTACAGTTTTATATTGATTGGGGAAATTAATACTTGCATTAATTATTAAAGGGGCATTGCTTAAGAATAGCCCTAATTTTTTTTTCTATTTCAGTGGGATTAAGATCCTCTCTGAAATTTCCTTTTCAAAACTCCAAAACCCTTTACTTTCAAACTCTGAGGTTATATTGAAAAATACAAACTCATACTTTATCATCCATTCACCCTTAACTTTTTTTTTATTTCCTTATGCAACACTTATTCTACTTACTCAGTTTCTCAAGTAAACCTCCCACCTTTTTTTTTTTTTTGGTTCTTTAACAGTAACAAATGCAGTTCCTACTAATTTCTTTAACAATCGGAATTTGATATTATAAGTGACAGGCAAATAGCTTCAAAAACAAGTCACTCAGCACAATGTTGTAGGGTGTCACAGATTTGAAGAAGAAATTATATCCAAAAAGTTAACCTCTTTTAAACTGGAAAAAATCATCCAGCTATTTTGGCAATGCCTAAGATATTCAGCCAAAGTCTAACTATGACTCGGGAATGTAACAGGATTGTACTACTAGGAAACTATCTAATAGAGATTATACTTTTCTGAAGGGATCAGAATGTAATCTCTATTTCCTTTTAAATCATTCAAAATTAAATCCATTTATTTTGTTCCTTAAGTAATTTGTAAGTTCTGCTTTTCCTTCTCAAAATTTCAGTATTTTATACCTTTATAAACCATATGCTCGATTTAATTTGATCTTTGCTCATCTGAGCACTCGCTATTAGATGTGCATGCACTTAATTATATCTATATATTTTATATATGTTCTTCAACTGTATCTTCAATAATTCTTTTCCTAACTTACTATAGCCAAATGATTTCAACACAAGTCTAATTTATCTAAACAATTGATTTAAACTACAGTAGTATCATTGAATTTCACCTGTTTTTAATTGTTTTCTAATAACAAAGTAAGTTCTGTTTTTCTGGGATCACTTTGAGAACCACCTTCAATCAGAGTCCCAATTAGGACTTGTTTAGTACCATCATGTATTTAAAAGCAGCAAACAACAGAAAGCTAAATGAACTCCAATTCTACTCACTTTTATTCTTTTTTGGAAGATAGTCTAAAACATGCTTATTTTGACTTCTAATAATAAATATTCCTTCCTACAATGAATATATAACCCTAAAGTATACCTTTATTCTAAATTAAAATTAATTTCATAGATTGATAACCTAAAACTTCAGACTTTGGAACTTCTCCAGGCTTAACAAATGTATTTCCTTTTTAAACTCTTTAAATTGTAGGATTATTTAAGCTCCCAAGATTTTTAATCTAATTTCTTCTATAATATTTCCTAAAGTTTTCTTATTATGATACTTCCCTGAATTCCTATTTCACTGAAACTCTCCTAAATGCATATATATACATCCATAAATATATACATACATACATATACATATATATATTTTTCAAAACTAACATGACAGTTATTAAAATGCTGACCAGATTTAAATCAATCCCTAGTCATTTTAAAAGGTCCCTTTAAGGAATAACTGATTTGTTATTGTTTCCATTAGAAACTAGAGTTTGGTAGTATCCTATAAGCTCATCAAAATACTTTATATAGTCATCCAAATTATAATATAGAAATGAAAGAAATTCATTCTTTTTTTCACAAATTTGCTTTCCAATTAATTTTTTTTGGTATCTTAGGTTTCAATCAATTTCTGTCTTTCCTCACAAGAATCTTCAACATGGCCAATGTTGAAAACAGAAAAAAAAAAGACTTGTCCTTTATTAAGCCTTTTTTGAAAGTTTATTTTTAATAGCTTATTTCTTTTGACTAATCATACCAAAGGAAAAGGACACAGGTGAAACACCTTTTAGCTATGATTTAGCACAAAGCATGAATAGCAAGGGCAAATCCCATTCTCTTAAAGATTTTCCTGATTCCTTTCTATCTAAAGTAAAGAATATACTATTTCTAAATTTGGTTTCATTTATAGAACAGACACACACAGAATATAGAACAAGACACATTAAATCAGGCCTAAACTTCTCCTAAGTTTTTCCCTATGAGATTTTCATCAAGATCTTAACAGTCTTCTCTATTAAATATAGAATTTATAACCTGGGGGCAACTAGGTGGTGCAGTGGATAGAGCGCCAGCCTTGAAGTTAGGAGGACCAGAGATCAAACCTGGCTTCAGACAATCAACATTGCCTAGCTGTATGACCTTGGGCAAGTCACTTAAGCCAATTGCCTCAGGAAAAAAAATTATAACCTGTCAGCCTAGGATAATCATTTTGTTAACAGTTTTAGAATCTTATCAAAAATTGCTTTTGTCTAATTTGCCAATTGAATTCGCCTATTTTAATTATATTCTGTATTTATTCCCTAATATTAGGCCTTGATAGAAAAGTTGGTTAAAGATCCATTTCTCTAAACTTTTTTTTAAGTATAACCACAAAAAGAAAAACTGAGAATGAAGAATATCGCAATATCAATAATTTATTTGTTCCAAAAATTCTATTAAGTTCCATGCTTTGGCCAAGACAATCCCCTACAATCCTTTGTATTTTCAGACCAAACTTTATATAGGTTAATAGCTCATTCTTTAGTTATCTGCTCATAGGCATGTCTAAACCCTGTCCTGACAAGGATTCTGGAAGATGCATTTCTCCCCTTATGCTTTACCCTATCTCTCCTGCAGTCATCTCCTACCAGGAGGAGCACTCCTTTGGAAAACTTCCCCTAAGAGAATTGGACTAAGAGAATTCCTTAGGACTTGCCTTATTGGTTATTCCTTCCTCAACGGAAGGCACTGGAGATTATCTCTTTGAAGCAAGTGGAGACCCACCTACATTGGCATCTCTCCTACAGCTAATACTATAGTATTCAGGTATTGTTTTGAAAAATTTTCCAATATTTCTAATTCTTAACTTTTGTGCTAATCTCTAGGGTCTTAAGATCAGTCATTGAGGACTTAAAAGGTCATTCAGCAAAATTTATATCTATTTTCCTTTACAACTGCCTGAAAGGTTAGCTCTGATTGTCAATCATTGACTTAATCCTAAGTAAATATAAATGAAAATAACCTTTTCCTTTCCTTATGTCTGTAAAATTAATGTGAACCTTCTCAGGTCAAAAGAGGGTACAATTTCTCCCAAGATGATCACATGTCTTGCCTGCTTACTGCTGTGGGGTAAATCAGTTCTAGCTCAAATTATTACTATCTCAAGGTCTTGTCAGAGCACTAGAGTGGGAAATTATTCCTTGACACACTGTGAGCCACCGAAAGATCCCCCCCCTCAACCAATTTAAAAGATTTCTCTACTGATGATAAGAATAATTCAATTACTCTTTGTTAAAAGAATTTAAAGTGAAAAAAAATATTTTAACCAACAAGAAGTTTTTGTGGCTAGTTGGCTGAAAATGAGAAATTAGCAATTCCAATGCTGAATCTCAGGTCTGAAGAAAAAAGTAAGAAAAAAAGAGGAAAAAAGAAAACAGTAATGTTTAAAAAGTTAAAATTATAGACATATAATTTTTAAAAATAGAATTTTGAGTACTTCAGAGCTTTTAAATTTAGATAAATTAATCATAAATTCAAATAGTCCTTTGTAGCCCAATTGGGGATCCTTCTTGGTGAAAAAATGAATTTAGGGTAAATCAAGGCAGACTCACCAATCTTGAAGAGACTTAGCTCAGGTTCAGACAGCAAGGAGAGTCCAACCTCCCAAAGCTAATGTCCATGGGAGAGTCATTGGAGAAAATTCAACCCAGTGTACACTTCTGTTTTTGAGTCCCTTGGAGGGACCAGCTAAAAGAAGCTGAGGTCCATGAATTGTTGTCCCATCTGGAGTCACCAACACTGTGGCAATTAAAATTATCCCACCCACAATAAGAGACAGGTAGAGGTAGAGGTCTGAACCAATGGCACTTTATTAAAAGGTCCATGGTCCCTCAGATCTTCCCTCCCCTATCTGAGATGCCATCTCTCTTTAGAGCTATAGTTATAGAGTTACACTTATGCTCAATAGAGAACAGCAATTTCATTGGTTAACATATAATACATAGGTTAAAATATGAATACAAGCAGGGTCACTAGTTAGGTGAAGCTATCACAGTCAGTGACCTAAGTGGTCATAAGATGGTCATCTGCTTCTACTGAACAAATCATTGGTCTGAAAATACAAAAATAATTTTGGACTTTACATGCTGTTGTGATCTTTGCCATACTGGGCTTGGTCACCACCACAAGGTAAAATAAGGTTCCTATAAGCAAGCAAGTAAATTTAGAATCTGCAGCTTACAGCTCTGGGACATTATATACAGAATTCTGATATGATTATATCAAATTAATACTGATTGGAATTCTGATATGATTATATCAAATTAATACTGATTGGAATAGAGTAGGGGAGCTAAAGTATTACCTCCCTCAAAAAAGAATAATTTTGAGAAAGGTTTTCATTTTACTTTGAAGTATTCCCTTATTAGTAATAATATTCCAAGAAAATATTTTCAAGCCCTTGTGTTTTTTTTAATACAGAACAGTGCCAAAAGAGAGAACACTGCCACTATTCTTTCAGAGATATCCCTACACAATACTCTAAATAATACAAAATCATTCTCACTAATGAGATGGCAATAAGAAATAAATTCACATAAACCTAAAAAGCATAATGATACTTCAGATAATGTGAAAGAACAACTTAGAGGGAAAACTTCAATTTTATATAAGAAAGAACCCAAAGAAAGCACCACAAATGTCACAGAAAAAAACTGCTGCTGCAGTGGTGGGTGATGTGTGAATTCCAAATTTCCAAGCAAAAATGGAAAGGATGATTTCTGTCCTTCTTAAGAAACTTTGTGGCTTTATGAAAGGAAAATTAAACACTGCCCCAACAAAGAGGTGATCGTAGCTACCATAGCAGCAGGAAATCAGGGCCCCAAACCCAGGTCAGTAAGGATGATAAAGAAGAGGAAACAGAATTCCTGCACTTTTACCACTCCAAAGCCTCTCAGAGGAGTCAGGAGCAAATGTGCCTTGCTACCCTCTGGTGAGCTCGAGGAGGACTGTTGTGCCAAAGAAGAAAAAATTCAGTAGTATCTATTATGAATTCTGCCTTTAACTAGAAACAGACACAAAGTTGAGAAGATGCTCATTTCTTAGGGAACTTTAAATATTCTGGGGCACCTATGTCTTCAAATCTATACATTCAAAATCCAGAACCTGTGCAGAGAAAGTCACAAATAAAAGAAGAAAAAAAAATGGTGGCATCTAGATCAATTCTGCCTTTAACTAGAAACATATACCAAGTTGAGCAGATGATCGTTTCTTAGGGAACTTTAAATGTTCTATGACACGTCTCTCTTCAAAAGTCTATAACATTCAAAATCCAGAATTTGTACAGAGAAAGCCACAGATAAAAGAGGAAAAAATTTGGTGGCACCTGTATGAATTCTGCCTTTAACTAGAAACAGATACCAAGTTGAGTAAATGATAGTTTCTTAGGGAGCTTTCAATATTCTGTGACACCTCTGTCTTCAAAGTCTATACATTCAAAATCCAGAACTTGTGCAGAGAAAGCCACAGAGAGTTTCTTAAGGATCTTTAAAAATTCAATGGCACCTGTAGAAATTCTGCCTTTATCTAGAAACAAATATATCTTTGCGATCTAGAACCAGAAATACATGTTTTAGGTTGTTTTAGGTTGTTGTTTCAATCTTCCAGGGTTGTACCTGAGAAACTTTACTTAGAGAATAAAAAGAAAATTCAGAAGAACTTAAATGGTACAACAGAATATGGAGAGCTGGCTTCAAAATCTATGCTTTCAAAATCCAGAACTTGTGCAGAGAAAGTCACAGGGAGTTTCCTAGGGATCTTTAAAAATTCAGTGGCATCTGTGTGAATTTAGCCTTTTGCCAGAAACAGGCACAAAGTTGATAAAGAGCTGCAAGAATTCCTCCTGTACCTAGTGCAATCGAGATTACAATTGAAGCAGATGAAGAAAAGCTTTCAAGCCTGAAAAATAAACTGAAATATAAAGCAGAGGACAAAACAAAGAGTTCTTTAGAACTGAAATCAGAAATGATACAGAAGAATTTTATACTTTTCCTTTGCTTAGTGCAACTGACAAAGTTTACAGTAAGAAAAGGGAGGAAGAAACATCTGCTAATCTTAGGGAAGATAACTCATTCACTACTGTATGGCAGAAAAAGCCAGAAAGTTAATTCCACTCTTTTGACCAAGAACAGGGAAAAATCAAGAACCACTAGCATCAAAACAGAGGCAGTGGTGTTGAAAACTTTCATATCCCATATATTCATCTTTTAAAATTTGCCCAAGAGTGAGATGACACATTCAAATAAATTTTTTTCATCATCAAAAGAAACCCATTCAGAGCTAAAAAAAAAAAACAAACAAAAAACAGAATTAAGAACTTGAGTTAAAAAAAATTAAATAAACCAGATGAGAAAAAATGCTTTCTCAGGCATGAAATTTGGTCTAGAATATTAATAATCAGACTGATTCCAACTCTCTGGAAAGAGGAATTCTTGGTCCTAGAAGAAAGGGAACCAGATCAGCCACCAGAAATTCAAAACAGGTATGATGTACTAATTTATAATATGTATTTTTAAAGGTCATATCAGAGTTTTGCTAAGTTTCTCGAATGAGAAAAAGGTTCACTTCTCACAGTATTGTATATGATAATCTGAAAATCATTTATGTTTATGCCTCAAGAGGTTTCATAGTACATGTGTTTGCTATCTAAGGAAATTTATGTAAAATATAATGCTAAGCCTTTCTTCGATACAATCTTTACTGTATTCTTTGCTGGTGACACATATAAGGTTAACTTTCAGAACAGATTAAATAGATCTTATCTTTCTTGGGACAAAGGAATGCCTAAGTGTTTGAAATATATTGAGTTCCTCCCCAAGAAAGTTAAAATTTTAAATAAGCACTGTTGTGCAGCAGAGATAGCCTGATTTGCTTTTATTTTGAAATAAAATTGAAAAAATGAGCCCTTGTTGTGAATGGTAAAACATTGATTCTTTTAGGTATAGTATAATGTCTCATTTATCCAACTATTATCAGACTTGAATAAATATCAGCTAATATTCTGGATACCTGAAACCTCAATTCTGCTCTTTAAGCACAAACTTTTTAAAAAGATTTATTTATACCTCAATTCTGCTCTTTAAGCACAAACTTTTAAAAAAAGATTTATTAAGTAAATATTAAACATGTTTCTGCTTTCTAAAATATGTCTTTGCTTTCTAAAGCTGAGCATTCAAAAATGGAGTTTGAACTTTTTCTTGATGAGTGAATGGTCATGATTATGAGTATTGTTTATGCTATAATATAATCATTGCAGACTCACAATCACCCCAGACTTTTATTGTCAGCTTACAGATTTTTCTTATTGTCATTTGCTTTCCTTTTCCCCTTTCTCTCCTCCCTCTTCCCTCAACTTTGTTAGCTATAGAAAACTACTTAACTAACTTATTAGAATTGTGAATAAAGAACAGACTATGTAATCTTTACTTCTTTAATGTTCTCAAACCTGTTCTGGTTTGAGTAAATAGGTAAATAGGTAATAGTATTAATATCAATAAGATGTTTTGCCATAATGATCATCAAAACTGAATTGCAATTTTAAAGTACTGATCCTGAAAGCACTAAGCATCAATTCATATTTACAATTCCCTAGCTAGATAGAAACCAAAATCTTGAATTGGACCAATGAATAAAGGAAAAATTTTAGAATTAAGAAATAGAATGAATGATGTGTGAATTTTAACATTATATGAGTGTTGATTTGTTTCTATATTTATCATTTTTGACCCAGTATTCTATATGATTAAGTTAAAAGGCCATTGTTTCTCAATTTGGCATTTCCTTCAATCTATTTATTTAGTTACATAAACTTAAGATATATAAATCCATTCATCAGTAGACAGAGGTTTATGAGTGTATATTATAATCATGATAAATAAAATGTTTAAGCTAACTTGTGATTTGTCTTGCAGATCTTTCCTTTTTTATTCATTGATTTGAAAAAAAACCAAACACTCTGAACATGTTCTCTTGCAGAATTTTTGCTTAGGCAAAAAAGACTCTAGGATATGGGATGTAATAGGAAATTGATTTTAGTTCAGATACTGCTCTAAAATTTTTAATGACTTTGCAATTGGAAATGCCACTACATCTATCAGCGGTTAATACATATATACAAGATAAAATATTTACATACATCTACCTTGTGTTTTTTGTTCTAAATAGAATAACAACCAGACAACAAAGAACTCTCAGTGGCACCTAAGAGAAAAGAAAATAAAGATGCGCATTTTGTAAATCATCCAATATAATTTTAAGGCAGCTTATCTATCCTGCATGTCAAGAAGACTTATTTGTTATAGAAATGAAGAAAAGGATAAAATAAAGAGAAATTTGAAGAAGTATTTAGCTAATAGTTTAAGTGAAAATATGACAATGTAGAACATTTTGATTGTTTATCATAAATTTTCAAGTTTTGAAAGTAGAGCATGCAGAGATTTCCCACCTACATTTTGTTTAGTTAATTTTGCCCAGCTAATTCTTAACAATGTGTTCATGGAAAGATAAAGGTTTATTTTCGTAAGGGGAAACTTTTTATTCATAAGCTGAAAATTTTTGTGCACATTGATTGAATGTACTTACATATGTATTTCATGGTAGTCCCAAGGAGATGGCATCAGTGGATAGAATGTGGGCCTGGAGTCAGGAAGAGTTAGACACTTCCTAGCTGTGTGACTCTAGGGAAGTCACCTAACCCCAAGAGCCTCAGAAAAAAAAAGTAATGAGGTCAGAAGACAGTGCTAGGGTTTGATCAGTAAAGGGAACCAGAAATAGAGGTGGAATATATAAACTTTTTCAATTTTGTTGAGGAAGGTAGATATATATGACAAAAGTTTGAAGAGATTATAGGATAAAATAAAGATTTGGGGGTTTTTCTCAAATGGAGATGTGAACATATTTGAAGGCAGTAGTAAGGGAACCAGTTGATATAGAGATTGAACAGGTGAGAGAACTGAAGATGCAATCTGCTGGAGAAGACCAGAGGGGATAGAAGTAGGTAACACCAAAAATGGGCTTTATCTCAAATGGCCCTAATTATTTTAATAAAAAAGATAAACTTTTGGGGTTGGGAGAGTCAGGAGTTATGAGAGACTTCCTAAGAGAAGAGTTAGATTTTAGGGGGGGGGGATTAAGATAGGGAAACAATTAGGGAGAAATAGAAGGATTGCCTTGCATGAGTTCTAGGACTAGAAAGGACCTTCTTGTGCCATCTGACCCAACTTAATTTTGTGTTCAGGGTAATAAGCCTAGTGAGTTGAAATGACTTGCTCATAACTTCACTATTAGAAAACATCACCCAAGATTTGAACCCAAACTTCTCTTTTGGGAGGAGTGGCACTGTGTTCTAAATTGAACATTACATTGTTCAGAGTTTTCATCCTCCAAAATAACTTGCTTTTGCTGCAATTCTTGTTTCTGGGAAGGCTAAAGCTTGGGAATTCTGAGCAATGGTGACTAAATCAAATAAGGCTTCCACACTAAAATATGTGGAACCAATAGGGTAAATGCCTGAGTTGGAGGGGCAACTCAGCCCATGTTAGAACCTCAACAGGATTTTGGCCCATGGACAATGAGAAAAGGAGATGAAGTCTTAAAAAGAAAAAAAAATTAAAGTTAGTCAATCAATTAGCATGAAGCATCCACTAAGTGCCAGGCAATTATGCCAAGCCCTGGGAATACAAAGAAAGGGAAAAAAGAATCAAGTCCAGCCCTCAAAGAACTGCCAATCTAATGAGGTGGACACCTTGTGAACAACAATGTTGATCTGGATAGGACCAGGAGTAGCTAATCTGAGAGGAAAAGCACTAAAATGATGAAGAATTAGCAAATAGTTTCTTGCAAAAGGTGGGCCCTCAGAAGTCTGAGCATCCAGGAGGTGAGGAAAAGGAAGGAGAGCATTCCAGGTTTGGGGGTCAGCCAGCAGGATAGGTAGAAATGTTCTGTTGGAGAAACACCAGAAAGGGAGATGTGATGAAAAGGCAGAATATGTGAAGGGATAAAAAGGGTTGCATGATGAGCTTTAAAAGAAAAATGAGATTGTGACATTTTGTCCTGGAGATGACAGGGAGCTACTGAAGAGGATGTCCCAGAGTGGGGAAAGAGATCTGAGGCATACAGACCCACCTGCACGTTCATGTGTGAGAAGCGTCAGAAAATAAGGGGAGTACATGAAAAGTGTCTTGGGCAGGCTCGAAAAGGGCTATTGTGCCAAAGAAGAAAAACCAAAACCTTTGAGAAAGAATAAGGTAAAAATGTATTTTCCTGTATTTAAGCTCAAGAATAGCCATACCAAAGAAGAAAGGTGGTTTGAGGACTCCTACAAGAGCTCTTTGGTGAAGTACCAAGGAGAAAAATTCCCAGCAGGCACCTTGGGGAAAACCTAGATTTATTTCACATTACTGTCTTTCATGTACTCTGTATTCCAGCCAAACTACATAGGTTAATTATATCTATGTATCATATTTATATATAATGTATCATATCTACATACATTTTATTTGGGTAGGTACAGATTTGCATCACCTTACTAAATATGTTAGATATCATTGGCCAGGAAACCATGAGAATACAAAACAACTAAAGGTAATGGTAAATCTTGAATTGTACATATTTTATAAAGAAGAATTACTCTCCAGATTGGTGAGGGGAGCAGTATTTTTTGTTTCATCATTATCTGTATTCTGTCATTTATTACAGGAAAGAAACAGGATACCCACTACTTGGGATGCAGCATAGAGAGTTATTTGCTCCAAACAATTTTTATGCAGCTGTTCCCCAAGAAATGAACAGGAAAGGACAGGAGATATTATAATTAAAATCTGAAATAGGAAATTATGAAATAATAAATCCAGGTATTGATGTATAAGACCATAAAATATTTACATCAACTTCAGAAAAGCTGAAGACTTATCCACCAAAGGAAAATGAACCAACCCTGTGTCTTGACAGAATTAAAACACCAGAAAATCAAAAAGTTATATGTGTATATATAGAGGGGGGGGGGAAAGAAAAATTAGAAAATGGAAATGCAGATAGGGCTACACAAAAATTTAAACTGTCAGTGGAACAAAGTATAGACCTGAATTCTGGTCATCCAGAAACACCAAATTCAAGGCTTGACACTTTACAAGGAGAACAAAACATACTACAATAACAGAGGAGGAGGAAAATAATAAGAACCCCAAAGCAAAAAATAAAGTCAACAGAAGAGCCACCATAGGGAACTTAGGACAACTCCTGCACCAATAGCAGAAGACAAGAAAGCAGCAGATTCTGCTGGAGATGATGGGAAAGTTCAGAAAAATCTCAGGACAAGCCCAAAGCAAGTAGTATGTTCTGCTTTCAATGCCAAAATCCAAAAGAAGCTGATGAGGGCAGTAAAGCAACAAACTGAAGTAGAAGAGCTCACTAATACTGACGCTTATGAAGACTTCCAAATGAAAATGTGAGCCTGTTGAGCATCGAATAGTGGTCAAGAGACTGATGGGAACCCTTCAGAACAAGGCAGAACCAGAGGAGGTTGTGATGCGCAATGAAAGACTGCTGAGAACTCCTAAAGAAAAAGACCCTCTGGTAACCATAGGAAGAGTCCCAGAAGCAACAGAAATGTCAAGCAGGAGGCTCCAAAGCAAAAAGCTCACTCATCTGAAGATCTGGTGGGCCTCAGGAGATGTCTAAGGAAAACTTAAAATTACCCTTTGAATTGGTCAAAGAAAAGAAAGCCATCAAGAATGCCTTCTTGATAAAATATAAATAAGAAAATCTGACCAGGATCAGGAGATCCATAGAAGATATGAAAGGTGTCGAGCAGTCTCTTTAAAACAGTGAAGCAGAAATGTGTGTTCAGTAGAACACATGGTGAGTGGGTATCAAGAAGCTTAACAAAACTCCGTAGGCAGAATCAATAGAACATAATATGGCAGGCCTCTTTTGGAGACTTATGAGAAAACCAGGAGAAAAGATAAAACTTTGGAAAAGTCCCAAAGACAAATACTAGAAGATCTAAATCTCATGAAGACTCCTAATGAAAAGGGAGAGTCAACAAACAATTTGACAGCTATTACTATCTTTATTATTATGTAGAATTATGGAGAAGACATGAATAATGCATGAGAAATATCTGATAGATTCTGAACTCTCCAAAAAATTATTACATGAACTAAAGATGCTGGGAACAAAAGCATTAAGAGATTTAAGTTCTTCAGATCAAGAATGTCAAATAACAACGAAAAAAAAATACTAAAGTCACCATAGGGAACTCAGTTGGTGGTTGGGGGTGTTCGGAATAAGTTACAGAAACCAAGAAAGAAATTAGAGAGAAATGTCTTCAATTTAAAGACATTTTCAAGATCAAAAGAATTCAATCGTGAAGTAGACTGTCAAGTCACCAAAGACAAGCCAAGTAGTAATTTGAACAAGTTATTTAAGTATAATAATTTGCACAGGTGTTTCAATTAAAAAAAAAAAACATGTCCTAAAGAGTAGACTTAGAAGTAATAGGAACTGTTGAGTTCTGCTGAGCAACTAAATGATTGTTTTGTTATAATTGTGTGATGAGCATAATAGGAGGTTAGAGGAACTAGTTTAAAAATGAATTAGAAGATGATTCGAGGTCAAATTTCAAAATAAATCTCAGGAGTGCCATGGAGAAAAGAAGAATAAGGAGGTAGATTATAGATTAAATTTCAGCCTGTTACCAAATATTTTAAGGGATGTTAATATGGAAGAGGGACTAGATTTTAATTTTTCTCCAGAAGAAAAATTTTAGACAAAAAATTATGTTATGTTAGAAGTTAAACATGTTTGATACAATTCATTAAAATTTTGAAGTTTTTTTTTCATTGGAGGTTAGGGTCTAGATGATTGATTAGAGCTGTGATAAGGAAGAAACTACAGTGAGAAATTGTTTACCTTTTATAGGTATCTGGATTTTTAGTTCTTCCATATATGCATAAGAACTGTGATTATGTTTCAGGACATTAATTTAGGTACTTTTCCCAACCACTTAGAAGCCAATTTTTCTCATCTTTTGTCGATCACAAGAGTTTTCTTGAAATAGACATTGGTATATATATTTTGCTAGATCTTACTAGTAGTAAGGACTATTATATATATATATATATATATATATATATATATATATATATATATATTTATGTGTCAAAGAGAAAGAAGTCTTTGTAAAACCAGAACTATTAGATTCTGTCTTTTGAATAACAATGAACTTATGCAATTGAGCAAAAAATCTTTAAAGATTTCTATGGTGTAAATGACATATTTGAAAATAAATCAAAACTATATTAGATATGCTAGAAGTTTGAAAATGGAAGTGGACCAGTGTCAATTACAAATTTGCTCTAATCCTTTTGAGAAAGATAAGTAAAAAAGGACTAAAAGGAATATATTTTCAGAGAATGGGCAATTTTATCCCCTTAACTTATTTTTCAGCCTTCCCCTGCTATTTTGTTCTTTGGAGGTGGGGAATCAATGTTGGATACAAGTATAGCCACAACTTTAAATCTCAAATAATACATATCACATCCTATTGAAAATTAACAAAAATTAGACTAAAAATAAAATAAATTGATAAACAAGAACTTGGTCCAAAAGATCTAAGTAATAACTTTTTTCTGGGTTCTAAAAAGGAAATGTGCACCTAGACAAACCATGCAACCTGAGATTTTTTTTTAAACATGGTTTAACTCTTTGTGTGTTTATAGAGCTTAAATTCACTTAAAAAGTGATGGGTCAGGGGCAGCGAGGTGGTGCAGTGGATAGAGCACCAACCCTGAAGTCAGGAGAACTGATTCCTGAGTTCAAATTTGGTCTCAGCTTCCTAGCTGTGTGACCCTGGGCAAGGCATTTAACCCCAATTGCTTCAACCAAAAAAAAAAATTGATGGGTCATTATACCTGAAAGAGATAGCTCAACAAGAACGTGGTAATTTCCCAGAGAAGGAACAAAAGAAATCTCTGCTGATATTTCAGGATGAAATAAAGTGACTCAGGGAAGGGCTTGAGTGAAAGAACCTTAAGATCCAGAAGGAAAGCATCCTAGAAAAGAAATATGAATGAGATGATTGAGGGTTATGCCACAGCAACCTTACAATTTAGAGACAGATTCTATAAAAAGGAATAAAGGGCTGGAGGAAGCCAGCCAAAGTTTATCATATTCAGAAAAGGGAAAAAGGAGGAACTTGTGAAGAGTAGGCCCAGCACAAGGTTTTGGGACGTGGCTTACAATACAGAGAGCATCAGCATCAACATCATAGAGATCTCTAATGAGATTCTGCATGCAGAAATTTCAGGGATAATAATATCAACATTTAGAAATACAAATGAAGAATTGCTTAGTGAATCAGGATAAATCATACATAAATGACAGAAATATGCAAAAGACTTGTCAAAGAAACCAATAGAACAGAAAGTACTAGTAACTGGCTCTAGAAATAGTAGTAATAGGGAGGAATTTCTGAATAAATGCGATAGTTTTATCTAGTGATGAGTCATATACAGAAAATTATGAACAATCTATGAATTTTCTTCCAAGAGAAGACACATGTGAATGAAGGTGGTATAACCAGAATTTTGAAAACTAGAATCAGAAATAAAACTTCTAAGGAAAAACAATAGTCACATTCAACATAAACAGAGTACAGAGAAGAAAACAAAAGGAGTTTACAGACAAGGTGAAACACTACAGCCAGTCCTGAAACAAATGGCATCTTTAAAAAGTAGAAACAGAAGTGTGCTATGGAATCACAATAACTTAAGAGTTTGTCTGCTGAAATATATAAAGCTCAGACAGAGAATAAGGAGAAGTCAAAAAAAAAAAAAAGCAGATCCAGGCAAATCAGATAAATCTAGAAGCACAAAGAAAATGGATAAAGAATCTCAAGGATCTAACAAAATAGACCAATTGTACATGAGCTTCCCAGAGAAGTTTATTTCATCGACATCTTTAAATAAAAACCAAGATGGTACAGAAACGAGAGATTACATGTTTATGTAGAGGTATTTACAGGAGAAGAAATTGAAAGAGCCTGGTCAACATAATGTTACCTTAGTCATCTAGAAGCAAAAAATAGATGTCTTATTGTGTCAGCTCAATATATCTTTGCAATATAGAGACAGAAATACATGTCTTAGATGTTTTAGTTTATTGCTTCACTCTTTCAGAATTGTACCTGAGGAACTTTACCAAAAGGATAAAAAGAAAAGTCAGAAGAATTTTTAAATGATACAAAATAAAATGAAGCGCCACCTTCAAAATCTATATTTTCAAGATCCAGAGTTTGTGCAGAAAAAAGACAAATAATTTCTTAGGAATCTTTAAAAATTCAGCAGCATCTGTATGAATTCTGCCTTTAACTAGAAACAGAAGCAAAGTTTATAAAGAGCTGCAATATATTCCTCCTGTACTTAAGTGCAGCAAAGATAAGAGACAGTTGAAGCAGATGAAGAAAAGCTTTCAAGCCTGGAAAATAAACTGAGATGTAAAGCAGAGGATAAAACAAGAGTCCTTTAGGGCTGAAATCAGAAATGAAACAGAAGAATTTTATAGTTTTCCTTTGTTTAGTGCAGCTAACATAGTTTACACTGAGAAAAGTGAGGAAAAAAACAGTCATAAAAGAAGGAATAAGTATTGACTTTAAGGTCTAGATGTAAAAACAAAAAATGCAAAACTAACAGGATCTGAGACTATGGACATTAAAAACAACTGCTCAAACACCAGAGAAGGCATGGGAACCAAACATAAAAATAAATGATACAAATCTGTCAATATCTGCTAATCTTACTGAAGATGGACTCATCCACTATTGTCACAACAAGAAAAGCAAATCCCATTCTTTTAACAAATACTGGGGGAAAAGCCGGGACCATTAGCATCAAAACAGAGACATCCAATTTTCGGATCCCATAAAATCATTGTCTGAAATCTGCCCAAGTGTGAAATGATACATTCAAAGAGATTCTTTTCATCAGCCAAAAAAAAACCTAGTCAAGAGTTTAAAAATCCAATTAAGAGATTAAAAATAACGCCAACCAGACTTGAATATCAGGCAGTAAAATTTGGTCCAAAATATTAATAACGATGATGATTCCAGCTCCCTAGAAAGAACTGTTGGTCCTAGAAGAAATTATACCCTAAGGGAAACCAGACCAGCCACCTGAAGTTCAAAGCAGAAATGATGTAATAATTTGTAATATGTATATTTAATAAGAATATCACAGTTTTACTGTTTCTCAAAGGAGAAAAAATTCAACTAAATATTGTATATGATAACAAAAATAATTTTTGTTTGTGACTGAGATTAGCTGCACATTTGTTTGCTATCTAAGGAAATTTATGTAAAATATAATGCTAAAACTTTCTTCTGTATCAATCTTTATCTTATTCTGTGCTGGTGATACAGATCTTTCTTGGGATAGAGGAGTGCCTAAGTGTTTGAAATATGCTGACTTTCTAAGAAAGCTAAATTTTCAAATAAGCACAAGTACAAGGCAGTACAAGTAACTTAATTTGCTTTTAGCTTAATTTTTTTGAAAGAAGGGTGAAAATGAGCATTTGTTATGAATGATAAAACTGATTCTTTTAGGTATAGTATAATGTCTCATTTATTCAAGTATTTTCAGACTTGGATAAACATCTGATAATTTTCTGGAAAACTGAATTCTCTTCTGTTCCTTAAACACAAACTTTTTTAAAAGATTTGTTTTAACCACTTTAGATGGAAATCTTAAAATCTTGATGATCAAATGGTCATTATGAACATCCTTTACTATGCTGTAACATAATGATGTTTGGAGACCCACACTCATCCCAGACTCTTATTGTCAGTTTATTCTGTCATTTGCTTTCCCTCCTCCCCAAACTTCCTTGGCCACCATAAAAAACTATATAACTAACCTGTTAGAATTGTGTGTAAAAAAAGAGCAGACTATATGATCTTTATTTCTTTAGTGTTCTCAAGAACTGTTCTAAATAGGTATTAATGAGATATTTGTTGCTATAATGTTTATCAAAACCAACTTACAGTTTTAAAGCATTGATCCTAAAATCATTTTAACGTTTCATTTATGTTTAGAATTCCCCAGCTATTCAAAAGGAGCTTCCTTATTTTGTTATTAAATATCCCAAGAATTTGTTGTTGCTATAAAAAGTTAGGAATTTTTGTACTATTCCATAATTTTTCTGTGTGGGGATTTCTTCTACTGATCTGATAAGTCTTTGGCAATTACCTGACTATAAGGAAAAACAAAAATTATTCCTATACAACTAATCTCATAGTATGATCCTGGAACTTC
>JAJPUD010024574.1:0-12313 GCA_023553655.1 Myrmecobius fasciatus
TTAATTTTAGCTGGTCATCAATAGGGAGCATGCCAGATAAGGGCACATGAGCAATCTTATTAGAAACAACCCCTGAAGGGAGAAGTAATCAACTACCTCTTGGGATCCCACCCTGACAATACTAGCAGAAGTTATAAAAATAGCTCTCAAGGGGTATATTCCAATATGTAAATGCCAACTATTATTACTATTAATAATAGTAATTACCCATTAATAATAATATTGCCCATGTTCACTAGCAAATAGATCTAGGATTCAAAAGCCTCTGGAGAGATCTCTGCACTGCAACAAAGTTACTTCACATTTATCTGCGCACACATGTTCATTTGCTATAATGTAAACTACCTTGCCAATATGATACCTTAGAAAGTGTGCTGCATTTGGAGCTGGAGCTACATATGTAACTTTGAGCAAGTTAACTTCTCTGGAATTCAATTTCCCGATCAGTAAAACCTCCAGGTCGAGCTTAGTCGTCTTTGTTTTCTACCTGACTCCAAAGGCTGACTTTCTACCTGGGTGATACCTATTCTGGGGATCTCTGCTTTTCGGTAAAATGAGGGGGTTAGATGACGTCCCTTTTCCTTCTAAATCTCTGGTCCAAGATTCTATATTATGAATTTGAACTTCCTTGGGCCCCAGTTTCCTCAGCTGAAAAACAAGAGAAATGGAACAGTTGCTCTTTCTTCTAGGTGTAGCAGGATCTGAATCACGTGGCGGTCAAGAGGTATGACCTAAACAAACCAGGGGAGTAGTCTTCAGATGAAGGGTGGGGGCTGCGCCCTGGCTCCCGCCTCCCTCTAAGTCTGGAGGCCAGACAGGGAAACTCTCCAGGCGCAACCAGAGAGACCTGAGTAGCGATTTCCGGCCGAGCCTCTTACCCGAGGGCACCGTGGCTTCGGGTGAGGAGGTCTGTGGATTAGGTCAGGTGAGGAGTCATGCAGGCGTCTACGATTTCCTGTGCCAGCTCTTCAGGTGACAGCGGGACTGCGCCCGGGCCCGGGGCCAGAGGGCGCCAGAGTCATCTTGGGGCGCCCCCGAGGTCAAGGGTATGGCCGGAGGACTGGAGAGGACCACCTCCCTCCATCGTACAGAGAGGGAAACTGAAACCCAAGATGGTTCTAGACACTTAGAACTAGATAGAACTGGGAGGAACTTCGGGGCCATCTAGTTTTCCCTCTTTATACAGCTGGTGAAACTGAGACTCGGAGGCTGTGCCACTGACTTGTAAAGTTTGGGGGCCCGGAGGGGAGAACTGAACCGTGGAAAGGACCTCGGAGTCGGTGCAGTGTGCCAAACGCTTTGCACTTATCTCGCACGGTCCTCACAACATCCCCCATTTTACAGATGAGGAAACTGAGGCCAGGAGAAATTGAGTAACTTGCCCAAGGTTACACAAAAAGTGAGGGCAGTTAGGTGGCTTAGTGGATACAGTGCTGACCTGGAGTCTGGAAGACCTAAATTCAAATCCAGCTTCAGATACTTCTAGCGGGGTGACCCTGGGCAAGCCATTTTTTGCCCCAGTTTCCTCATCTATCAAGATGATATAAAATAGCTTCTAGGGGAGGCATCAATGATTTTCAGGTCCCCTGACCTTAGGAGGCTTCTGTTCTAACAACAAATCAGTGATTCTAAATGTTCTGGCTGTGGAGTCAATTTCAGGAAATTCCCACACCCAATCTTGAATTTTTTTTCTTTAATATTTTCCCACAGGTACATTCAAAACAAATTTTTTTTTACATTTGTTTTTAAAATTTTTGAGTTCTAAGTTCTCTCCCTTAAACCCACTCACAATTAACAAAGAAACCACATGTGAAGTTATGCAAAACTTTCCATAAAAATCAAATTGTGGAAGAAAACATAAATCTCCCTAAAGAAAATAAAATCCTGAAGGAAAATTAAGTTATAAAGAAAGAGAAAATGCTTCAATCTATATTTAGACACAATCAGTTCCTTCTCTGGGTATGGACAAGATTTTTGATCATAAATCCTTCAGAATAGTTGTCATGATTGTAATACTGAGAATAACAAAAGTCATTCACAGCTGATCATCCCACAACTTGTTATTACTTTGTATATATATAATTTCACTTTGAGTTCATGGAGCATTTTCCAGGTTTTTTTTTTTTTTTTCCCCCTGAGCATCCTAATCATTTCCCATAGAATAATAATATTCCATCACAAACACATACCATAATTTATTGAACCATTCCCCAATTGATGTTCATCCCCTCAATTTCCTTTTTTTTTTTTTTTTTTTTTTGCCCTGAGAAGAGAGCTGCTATCAATATTTTTATACATATAGGTCATTTTCCTTTTTATTTTTTTTAATCTCTTTTGGTATTCATGCCCAGTAGTGGTATTGTTAGGTCAAAGTATATGCATGAATTTATAGTCCTTTGGGTATATAACATATCTTTTATCATTTATCAATTAGGGTATGGCTCTTATTTTTTATAAATTTGACTCCCTCTATATCTGAGAAATGAAGACTTATCAAAGAAACTTGCTTCAAAATTGTTTTTACAATTACTATTGCTAATTCAGATAATTCTCCCCATGTTTATTCTCTCTTTTCACCCTGCCCCTCCTCAAAAGTGTTTTGGTGCTGACCACTCCCTCCCCATTATGTCCTGTATCACTTTCCTCCTTTTTGCATATCCTTTCCCATTTACACACAGGCAGATACTAACATATATAGTTATGTGATTATTAGAGTTATAAAACTACATGTGTAGCATTATACATATTGCATACCCAACATAGTAGTAATAGTGACTGACATTTTTCCAGTGCTTTCAGTTTTATAAAACATTTAACATATATTGCCCTGAAGATTAAATATATAGGACTGGGAGTCAAAAAAACTCGGGTTCCAATTCAGCTTTAGACATTTATTAGTTGTGTAATCTTAGGCAATTTTAACCTAAATCTCTTTTAGCCTTTTACTCTTCAAAAAATAACATTTGTTTTATAGGATAACTCTCTGGAAGGGAAAATGGGAGGGAGAGTGGGGAAAACTTTGACAGTGTAAAACATGAAAGACATCAATGCAATGTTTATTGTAAATGAATCTGAAAGATGAGACTAATAATAGTACCTATGTCACAGTGTTGTTGGAAGAATCAAATGAAGTAATATATGTCTACTGCTTTGCATACTTTAAAACCCTAAGGAAATGGAGATATCATCTTTATTAATATTTTATTTTGTTTGTACTTCATCACAGCCTTTGAAGTGGGTATTAGTAGGTCATCTGAAATTCTTGGGTTCTAACTATTGTGCTTAAAAAGTGATGAAAGAAATGGTTTCAGAAGAAACTAGGAAGACTTACATGAACTGTTGCAAAATGAAGGGAGCATAACCAAATCATTATACACAGTAATAGCAATGATCAGCTGTGCAATTCTTTATTATTCTGATCAAGACATTTCTAAAGAATGCATGATGAAAAATACTATCCACCTCCAGAGACAGAGAGAGAGAATTGATGGATCCTGAATGAAAATTAAATCATTATATATATATATTTTTTTATTAAGGTATTTTTCCCTGAGGCAATTGGGGTGAAGTGACTTGCCCAGGATCACACAAGCTAGGAAATGTTAAGTGTCTGAGGCCAAATTTGAACTCAGGTCCTTCTGAATTCAGGGCTGGTGCTCTATCCACTGTGCTACCTAGCTGCCCTTAAAACATAATTTTTAAAAATATATTTTGTTTCTCTTGCTTATTTTGGCACCATGTCTAATATGGAAATATATTTTTCATGACTTCATATCTATAATTAATACATTCATTGCTTGCCTTCCCAATGCTGGGAAGAGACTAGATGAAGGGATATTATTTGGAACTCAAAATTTTAAAAGAATGTTAAAATAAAGTATAATCATTAAAAAAAATCTTTTTTGCATTTTAGTCACAGGAAAATTGTATTGATATCTTGTTTTTTATATCTTCATGCTTTGCCCCAGCACACACATGCACACACACACACACACACACACACACACACATACACACACAAATTCTGAAAACATGGAATATGTAACACTTCTTCACCTCTCACATTGAAAGAGTGTGTTTGGGGTGTCCATTCAAATCTCCTTTTAAGTTTTTCATCTTTATGATTTTGCTATCTTTGTCTGATTTTTAGATGTCTTTTCATTTTTATTTACATTTAATTCCTTTATATTGCAATCTTCTTTTCATTCACATTGTTGCAAACATTGTAGATCTTGTTTTCTTGGCTCTGCTTATTTCACTCTCCATCAGTTCATGTAGAGTATTTCATATTTCCCTGTAGTTCTCACATTCATCATCTCTCAAGGATCAGTAATATTCCATTATTATTAACAAAGGAGGAAAATGAGACCCAAAGATAAATTAAGTAATGTGCTCCCATGTTAGCACAGGTAATAATAATTGTAGGAACTAGCCTATTGTGTTGTTGGGCCCTCTGCTAAGTGCTTTGCAAACCTTACCTCATTTTATTCTCATAAAAACCCTGAAAAGCCGGGGCTATTATTCACATTTTACAGATGAGGAACTGGCATAGATGGAGGCTAAGTGTCTGATTCAGGGTCCCCTAGCTAGTAAGTGTCTGGGGCTTGAACAAAGGAGTAGACTGAGTAGAAATTAGACAATTAGGAGGAAAAAGAGTCCTTAAGTGACAGACCTTTGAAGAAATAAATTGGCTTAGATGTCCACTTAGGTGAAAGACTCATCTTCCACTCAATAGATGAGGAGGTTGTGGGTGGGAAGGGAAACTTGTATTTGGCGGGGCCAGCAGTGTTGGTTTTTTATTGGGCACTTCAGCATTCAACTGTAGTTTATATTTGTTCTGTTTGGTTTCTGAGGGCAAAATTAGGGGGCAGTAGGTGTAAATTATAAAGATTAGGCTGGATGTAAGGAAAATTAGGGCTGTCCCAAAGCAGAATGATCTGCCTTGGAAAAGCATGATTCTCCCCTCACCAGAGGACTTCAAACAAAGATCATTTGCTGGCTGTGTTAGAGTGGGAATTCCCATTTGTGTGTATCATACAGCCTCTGAGATCTCTTCCACTCTTTCTGAGTGTATTTAGACCTGCATTCTTTAAAATGGGCTCCATCTTTTTCTGTGTAATTCTCTCTGCTGCCTATCATTTTAGTGTATACATATAATGCTGTTGGCCTAGTGGGCAGGGGCCTACTGCTTTGTGAACTCTTGATACTTATTATGGATATATTAGCCTTGCAAGAATGTGAATGGGGAACTGGGGAGTGGGGATATTGAGGGGCAGAGGAGCTCAGCTGTCAGAAAACATTGCTCCTAATGCTATTGAGAGACTCATACAACTTTGGAATTGGAAAGGGGCCTCTCTGACTAGGTACAATAAATATTATTATCTTGCCAGTGGTCTTATCAAGAGGTCCTAGATCTAGGAGAGATAAATAATTGTCCCAGGTCATGGGGTAGTTTGAGGCAAGAGGTAGACCTAACCCCAAACCTGCCTTTTCCATTCCTTCGTTTTTGCTTTTTGTGGCTGGCTGACTTTTTGTGTCTGCTTAGCCTAATCAACTGGTATTCCTTAGTAGCCAGTGATTTCAGACTTGCAAAAAATTGTTGAAATTTTACATGTTCTACATGATATTGTTCTACTGATTCAAGTACTCAATGAAACTTCCTATTTGAAAATCATATATTAAGGAATATTATTGTGCTATAAGAAATGACAAGCAGCATTATTTTTGAAAAATCTGGAAAGATTTAGATAAATTGATTCAAAGCAAAGTGAGCATAATCAGGAGAACACTCTACACAGTAACAGCAGGTGAATGACTTAGCTATTTAATTTCAGCAAACAAAAAACAATTCATCAACACTCCCTCCACTTTAGTTTTGGCTTGTAACCTTTTCAAGTTGAAAAATTGATTATCAGTGCCATAGCCAATTTTGATTCCATATTTGTCCTCATTGAAAGCATTTGACAACATGGTTGAAAACATCATGCTAAAATAAGTATGGGAGCAAGCACACAACCTTATTTCATGCATTGTTCAGAATCCAGGCAAGTATGCCATTATGTAATTGATGTACTATACTGATGAACTTTGGGCAACCAAATTTTGACATAATTTTCCATAAGTTTTCATGACTAACAGTATCTAAGACAGTCTCAAAGGACTACTGATGAAGCATATTGTTTCCAGAGAAAGAATTGATATTATTTGAACACAGACTGAAGCATGCTATTTTTCATTTTCTTGTACAAAATGACTAATAGAAATGTTTTACATGATTGCATATGTATAATCTATATCTGATTACTTGCCATCTCAAAGAGAAAGGGAGAAAATTTGAAACTCAAAACTTTAAAAAGAAAAGTTTAAAATTCTTTTAGCATGTAATTGGGGAGGAAATTAAGGGAAAAATGATGGATCAAGTTTGATTTCACTTAGCACATCATACATAACTTAAAATGTTTCCTTTTTTGGGGAACTTGGCAGGGTAAACAATGTGAGGGTTGGCACATTAGTAGGCGAAGATAAATAACGAAATAAATATGAAGAGAATAAATAATTTTTTGGTAAGTGAAATATCTGGTAAGGAGACTTAGATTAGCACAGTATAAGGTGTTAGCATTTTTATAGGCCTAGAGTTTTAAAATTTATGTCCAATGTATAAATTTCATATAAACCAAATAGTGCACGATGAAAGTATGCTGGCTCATCATTGTCCTCTTCCTCATCATCTGGCCTATTTGTGTGACAATTTCCAGCTTATTGAAAACTTTTCTATCCCATTGGTCTTTACCACAACCCAGTAAATTAAAGGAGTTTTTATATTATTTTACAGATGGGAAAACTACCCTCAAGGAGTCTAAAAAATTTGCCTATAATGTAGCTTTGCTGTTTATACTAAAAAACTTTTATGCTACCCTGGGAGTCTGATTGCCCATTTTAGAGTCAGTTCTATAAGAATGTACAATCTGAATTGGTTATTGGGCTGTTTCTGCTAAATAGACCCAGCAAGGGGTGAGTCCTCTCTGCTCTCATCTGCTGTGAACCTGACCATGGAAACAGACCTTGTCTTCTGCCCTTGAGCTTCAGAAGCAAGCGTTGTAAGGAAGGGAAAAAAGGGGGTGGGATGTTAGGGGCAGGCTCCCTCTAGTAGAGACTTATGATCCAGTGCTCGGAGTCTGGGGGCTGGTCTTATTAAAACAATAGCTATTGTGTTCCTTAGGAACAGATCTCTTCTGAGACAATAGTAAGTATATTCTGTATTTCAAGACTTGCTTAATCTTCTTTGGCTTCCTAGAAGAACATTATTATTTTCTGCTCCTCATATCTGTCCAATGTTATTGTTTCTTTCCACTTAGGCTGACGCTGATGAGTTATCTACACCACTGAAATAAATGGCAAAAACACCTTCTGGGATGTTTATGGAAGCATGGTGCCCCTTGAATGGTAAAGCAGAGGCATATTTTATTATATGTTATGTGTGCATACTTATTTATTCTGCTGAAATTTTATATTGACTTTATTGACCAAAAGGATCAATATGGTTGTGTGGGATAAAAATGCGATCCTCAACTCAAAATCATTACTCAGAGATCTCTCAAATTGAAGATTAGAAGTTTATTAGAATATCACGAAATTCTGGATGCTCATTCTTCTCTGGGGCAAGCCAGGGAAGAGAATGAGGCTGGCGTTTCTAGCTTGAACAGATCTTTTATAGACAAAGAGACCCACAGGTACCCAGGACCTGCCAATCTCCAGAACAAGGTATTTATGAATTACTTATTAAAGATAATTACCAGACTCTTGCAAAGAGGATTCCTGGTTGAAAGTCCAGTTTGCCTTTGATATTTTAAAAAGTCATACTTAATCTCTTCCTGCAGTGTTATCGATTCCCAATGAAAAACCACACCAATCTCTCACAGTCATTATTCTGAGAAGTCCTCAGTTTACCATTTCATTCAAATCCCTCCTCTTTTTAAACATATGAGGGCTTCTCTTCTTCAGTCGAATCCTTGCAACATAATCTCTGTTGCATTCAAGATTGTTGTCCAAAGCAAGCTGAAAAATTCCCCAAATAATACACAATTCATTAGTCCCCTCCCAAAGTTAGTGAGTCCTTGTTGTTAAGCATAATTTCAACTCATCTACAGGATCAGGTTCTACAATGCATTCTTTTGGAGCATCCACAGGTCCTTTTGATTCAAGAGTGACAAGTCCAATTGCATTGTCCTCCTTCCAGACACAGATCAAGATCCAATCTCAGGGTTGGTATTTGTGCACCATTAATCCTAAAGGTGGAGTCTAAGCTCAAGTTATGAGACATTTTCTAATGAACAAATCCTTAGTATCTAATACAGGATCTATACTTCCTTTCCTTCCCTGAGGATAAGGGTGTCCATTCAAAAGCTCATAGGTTGACAGTCCAATGTCCCTCCTGGGTTTAGTTGCAATCCTAAACAGAGCCAATGGTAACTATGTTTCTGACTGCTAATCCAGTGGGCTGTCTCTTGGTCTCGATTTGCCTGAGCTTGGAGAGGAAAGATGCTAGGGAAACTCCTAGGAAATCTCAAAAGCTCAGGCCAGGGACAGAAGGACCCTAGCAGTGAACTCTGACTGCTTGGACTCTCCTCCTGCCTTTGTTTCTTAATCAGCCAGATAATTGCCCCAGACTTCAAAAATGTTTCAAGTCTATTGATCTTTTAACATATTCATTCAGCCTCTTTCCTTCTACTTATTCTGAAGGAGCCTTCTATTTGCTGGGTTAAGATTATGATCTTGAGATAAGATCAAATCACCCAACTCAGTATAGTTCCACTCTGGAACTTGTCTAAAGATCCCTCAAACAATTACATATCCTGAAGGAACATTGTAGTCAATTAGATAATACAGATACAAACTATTCATTATAACAACAGTTACCCAAATTTTAACTCAACATTTTTTATACAGTAATCAGGGAACCCAGTTAGAGTTTAACAATCACTTTCAGTTTCCTCCCTCTTTTCACAAGCTTGAAGATTTCTCACCCCAACACCCATCCTCTACTAGAGCATCTATGACCCAGGCTTTCAGGCTGATCATTCCTCAGTACTGTACTAATTGTAATCTGCCCTCCACCATTTAGAACCAACACTCACATCAGTGGAAGCTTTCAGGAACCACTTCAGTTACTTCTGAACTTAGCTAAATCTTGAACTACTCTAATTAGATTAAGTGTATAAGCAAGTGGGTGACAGAATATTGCCACTCAAAACAATGAGCAGGAATCAGAGACCCGGTCCCAACAACTTCCACTATCTGTCTTGGAACAGATTGGCATTTGGCAGCCACAGAACTCCAGCACTGTGGAGGCCTGAGGCCTCAGGGCCCTTGTCACATCATTGCCATTTCAAGCAGTCCAGACCCAGATTCATTTGGGACAAAAGGACGAAGCCCTCATCTTCTGGAGCTGCTTCATGCTGATAAAGGATGCTGGCCCTACCCAGTGGGGTCTGGACTAAAAAGGGCAGATAGCTGGTGGTGGTGGCATCGGCTGCAGGTGGTGCTAAGTGTCAGAATCAGGTCTCAGGTGACTTCAGGTTGATCAAGTGGTTGGAATTTCATCACTCAGAGTCTAGAAGAAGCAACTCTCACAAGTGCATTAAAAATAGAGATTAAAATTGAGCAAAAGAGAAATAATATGCAAAAGTAATCAGAAACTAGAAACCCCACCCAGAAAAGAGGCTGAGGGGGAGATGAGACTATCACAAATGCCTCTTGTCCAAATAACTTTCCCTAGGATAAATACCAAAAATGTTTTCCCAAAATTCTTGCTTTTGTTTTCTCAAAGGAATAGGTGTAATGGGCAAAACATTGTGCCCTTCAGTGAGTATGATCTCTCCCAGAAAAAGCCCTAGATTCTCACAAGGGAAGGTTTTTACACAAGTAGTATAAGTGTTAACACACCCGAAAGCACAAGAGACACATTTGCAGGCCATTCAGAATTTACTGGCCTGGGAACTATATGAGGGAATTCAGGAGTTAAGAGTTGGGGGTTAAAGTGGCCATGGTCCTGGCAAATAATCAGCAAGATGGGCAGCTGATCTGTAAGCCTACTTCCCTTCACCTAAATTCATTTAAAAGAAACAACAGAAACCTCTCAGCCCAGGGATAGCTGGCAGTAATCGTTTTCTCTGCATTGAATTGTTTGGCTATCAAAAATACCTTTTTTTTTCATAAAGCCCCCATGATCATGCAAAACATGAGAAATGCATTTGAAGTTAGTATAGATCTTTGATATTTAAGCAAAGAGGTCTAAAATTGGGGTTCCAGAGACCCCAACAACCTAGCCCTACCTTCCATCAACATACAATGTAAAAAAAAAAAGTCTCTAGGCAAATGAGTTTACCTCTCAAAGTCCTAAAAAAACCTTTAGCCTAATCAGGGCCCGCTAAGATTGTCTACTCCTCTCAAATAAAAGAGAAATTTTTTTTATCTATTGATAAAGAAAATCTAGCCCCAGAAAGCAAGAGTTAAAGATGTTATAGCAGCGACCAGAGAATCCTCCAGAGCCGGACTGCTGGACTTCCAATTAATACACACACACACACACACACACACACACACACACACACACACACACTTTATTGTGTTTTATATCTTCCACTGACCACTTGCTCTGATTACAGAAATTTTCTGTAAGAGGAAAAATCAGGGGCATGATACTTAAATAGTATCAGACCTGGTCCTTCACATCTTAACCTGAAAACACATACAGGATAGAGCATCCTTAAAAGCAGTTTACTTAGGTAGCTATCTTAATTTTTAATAACTCCACCTTAAGACAGACTCAGGAACAATGAGGTGGGTTCTCACCACTGGGAAACTGAATCAGAAGAATCCCACCTTCAGCAGAGATGAAGATTGTTCTTCTAGTTCATTCCCAGACACTAACTTTCATCTGCAGTGATTCCTTCTGAGTGGCTCAGGACATATTTCTTTCAGATGGTGGATCACTGGCTTGATGATCTTTCATACAGTCATACCTGAATTTAAAACTCCAAACAAAGATCAGCTGCAGTCCCAAGAGATTTTATCTCCTACAGCAATTCTCATCAATCAAAGCTTCAGATGAATTTAACTCAAGGACCACAGTAAAAGATTCAACTTAAAAGTTCACAGCTTATATAGGTTATCTTTCATATCTAAGTAGATGGTTTTAAGTTCAACATGACAGATCATTTTGCTTTTAAAATACCCAACATAGAAAAATTCTAAATTGCATATTATCTATAACAGAAACATTCAAAAGGGGGGGAAAGCAAAAATATTCTCAGAGTTCCCCTAGACAATAAATACAATTTCAAGATGACTCAATACAATCAATTAAAATTCATACAGATTATTCTAATTCCACATAAAAGAATCTTTCAGATTTAACATTAATAATCTCTTTTTAAGAATGGAGAAATTATTAAATTGACTTCTTCCAACTGAGTCCCTACAAACCTTTTGAAAGCAGCCCCAAACCTATCAGATCAGATTGAAATCCTGCTCTAGGTTTTTGTTATCATATTCCTTAAACCATCATGCACCTAGATAAACATCAAGTCATTTGCTTGATTTGACAGATGGGATACCTTAGCAGGAATAAACTTAGGATTCCAACAAACCTCTTAGAATAGGTATAAAGTAAAAAAATATATATATAAAAATAAAACATTCAGTAATTAACACCATGTAAATGTAGACTGTTCCTTTAAATAGTATAATAAGTGTTTCAATCAGCAAAGAGCTGTAGTTCGTTTAAAAAAAAAAAGCGACTATACCACATTTAATGGGGGAAGGGGAATTAGATTGTCACCTGGCAAGGCTCTTCCTACATGGCTGTCCTTTCCCCCCACTCCACATGGCATTTCTCTCACCGTGCTTCATGACTCCCATTTCTCACAGCTAACTTTTTAGGGTGCCATGTCCCCCAAAATCTAATCTGCCAGCCAAAGGCAGGCCCCAACCTTATAAGGACATTTTCCTTCCCTTTTCCATCTCTCTTAACCCCAGATGCTACTTGCTCCTTTCATCTCTTAAAGAAGCAGGCTGTGTGGAAGAAGGCAGGTGAGTTAAACTTTCACCTTTAAAGCCAAAAGATTCCTTCCCATCTCCCCCCCCCCAAGTCATCCAAACCGGTTAATTGTTTCTACAAGTCAATCTTTCTTATCCCATTTCTTTTTTTTTAATCCCATTTCTTTAAATTACCTTCTTATATATATATATTTATATCCCCCCCTACTTTTCTTTCTTTAACTTGACTTTTCTCCATTTCCACTTGCTTCAAAAC
>JAJPUD010024575.1:0-11142 GCA_023553655.1 Myrmecobius fasciatus
TACAACAAAATAAAAGAAAATGCAAAATACCTCACTGGAAAAAAAAACTGGCCTCAAAAGTATATCTAGCAGAGAAAAATCTAAGAATTATTGAACACCTATATTGGACCTAGCAGCTTCCACTTTAAGGGAACAAAGGGCCTAGTATGTGATATTCTGGATGGCAAATTAACTTGGACTGCAGGCAAGAATAAACTAACCAGCAAAATTAAACATTAGTTTTCAAGGGAAAAGAGTGACATTCAATAAAACAGGAAAATTCCATTTATTTCTGATGAAAAGATCAGAACTGGATAGAAAATTTGATCTTTTAAATATAGAACTCAAGAGAACCATAAAAAGGCAAAAGAGAGAGAAAAAAATAACTATTTTCAATTTAAAAATTTCAAACCTTTATATAAGAAAATAATATGTTTTAATCTTAAGAAAGGTATCTCTGATAAAGGTATCCTCTAAGGGTTATGTAAAATTTGTTTTTATTGTGATGATATAAAAAGAAATTTGAGGTAGAATGGTGATTGTACTTGCAGAAGAGGAAAGGGGAAATAAAATGAAGTAAATTGCATCTCATGAAGAGGCAAAAAAGACTTATTACAGTTGATGGAAAGACGGGAGGAGGACAAGCTTTGTGTGTACATTATTCTTATCAGATTTGGCTCAAAGAGAAAATATTAGACATATTTAGCTCACAAAGAAACTTATCTCACCATCTAGGGAAGTAGGAGAGGAAAAGGGAAATAATAAAGGGAGAATAACAGAAGGAGCAGCAGAAGGATAAGGGGAAAAGGAATAAGAAAAAAAGAAGGGGTTGTAAAAGAGGAGGGCTGTTTGAGGGTAGAGGTGGTCAGAAGCAAAATACTGGGGAAGAGGGAAAGAGGTAAAGGAAAGAGAAAAGTATAACTTGGGGAAAATAACATGGTGGAAATTAAGAGTTAGTAATTTTTACTGTGAATGTGAATGGATGAATTCCCCCATAAACCCGAAATGAATAGCAGATTGGATTTACCAGCCAGAATTCTACAACATGTTTACAAGAATTTTGTAGATAAAGCTACCCCTTGCAAAGACAAAGCGTCTCCTTGCTCAAAGTCAAGCCTAATAGCTGCATAGGAAGCTTGGGACAACACTCCCTAAACCCTAGGAGCAGAGCTCTACCATAAAAATTGAAAAAAGATGAAATATCCAAAAGAAAAGGAAAGAAAATGAACAAGAAACTGAAAAGAACCTTGACCATGTAAAACTTCTATGGTGACAGGGAAGAGCAAAACACCAACTCAGAGAGGATAAAATGCCCACAGAATAAATCTGAGTGATATGAATTGTCTCAAGCCTAAGAGGGTTCTTGGAAGTGCTCATAAAAGATTTTAAAGTACAAATAAGAGAGGTAGAAGAAAAAATGAGAAAGGAAAGGAAAAGTATGCAAGAGAAACTCAACAGGTTGGAAGGCAATTCTTTAAAAAATAAAATTGGAAAAATGAAAAAAAAATCCACTGAAGAAAAAAACACCTTCAAAATTAGAGTTAACCAAATGGAAAATGAGATACAAAAGTTAACTGAATAAAATCACATATTAAAAACTAGAATGGGGCAAGTGGAAGCTAATAACAATATAAGACCACAAGAGTCAAACTAAAAAGAATGAAAAAATGGAAGAAAATGTAAAATACCTCATCTGAAAAATAAGCAACCTGAAAAATAGATCCAGAAAAGAGAATTTTAAAATTATTGGTCTACCTGAAGGCCGTAACCAAAAAAACAAAAACAAAAACAAAAACAAAACAAAAAACAGATATAATTCTTCAAAAGATTACCAAGGAAAACTGACTCAATATTCTAGAAACAGAGGGAACATAGTCATTGACAGACTCTATCGATCATGTTCAGAAAAAGATCCCACAAGGAAAGCCCCAAGGAACAATAGTGCAAAATTCAAGAACTATAATTTCAAGAAAAAAAAGTACTGCAAGGTACTAGACAAAAAGAATTCAATTATCAAAGAGCAACAGTAAGGATTACCTAGGATCTGGCAGCTTCTACAGTAAAGGACAAGAGGTCTGGAATACCATGTTACAGAAGGCTAAGGGCCAGGGGGTTATATCCAATAATTAACTACCCAGTTAAGATTGAAAATCATCTTTCAAGGGAGGAGATGAATCTTCAGTGAAGTGAAAAACTTTCAGTCATATCTATTGAAAAAAAAACCCACTAAACAGAAATTTTAATCTTCAAAGACAAGACTTAAGGGAAGCATAGAAAGTTGAACAGGGGAAAATGTGTGTTATTTAAACATTAAACTGTTTATATCCCTAGATGAGAAAATGATATCTGTTATTTTTGAGAACTGTGTCTCCTACAGACAAAGGGGGGCATCACATGAATGGAAGGTGTGGTTGTGAATGGAATTTCACATGATGATATCAAAGAAAAAGACATTAAGTGGTGGGAAAATACATATTGTAAAAAGAGTAAAGGGGAGGTATAATGGATCAAATTAGATCACATGAAGAAGCACAAAAGTTCTATTACAATGGAGGGAAGGAAGGGAGGCAGATGAGCCTTGCCTAAAGCTTGATCTCATTGGTTTTGATTTAAAGAGGGAATAATTTAATCATTCAGTTGGGCATAGAAATGTATTTAACTCTGCAAAGAATTGGGACTAGATCTGGAAAAGAAAAGGGAGGGGCAGGATAGAAGAAATGCCAGAAATACTAAGAAAATAATAGGGGAAGGGGGAAGAGGTGATAGAAGATAAGGTAGTGGGTGGAGTGGGTAAAAAAATGCTATTCAGGACAGGGAGAAAAGAGAGAATGAAATTATATACTGGGTTTAGAAAATAGGATGGAGGGGGCAGCTAGGTGGCTCAGTAGATAGAGCACCAGCCCTGAACTCAGGAGGACCTGAGTTCAAATCTGGTCTCAGACACTTAATATTTCCTAGCTGTGTGACCTTGGGCAAGTCACTTAACCTCAATTGCCTCAGTAAAAAGCAAAAAAAAAAAATTAGGATGGAGTGAAATACAGAGCTGGTAATCATAACTGAATGTAAATCAAATGAATTCTCCCATAAAACTGAAGAGAATAAGAGTGGATTTAAAAACAGAATTCTACAATATGTTGTTTAAAAGAAAAAAAAAACACTTGACACAGAGAGGCACATGTAAAGATAAAGGCTGCAAAAGAATGCATTTTGCTTCATCTCAAGCAAAAAAAGCAGGGATAGCAATTCTGATCTTAGATAAAGCAAACATAAAATAAATCTAATTAAAAGACTTATGAAAGGAAAGTACATCTTGATGAAGGGTACTGTAAACAATGAAGTAGTAGTGATATTAAATATATATACACTAGGTAGTAGAGCAAACAAATTAATGGAGTAGATATTAAACTAGTTACAGGAAGAAATAGATAGCAAAACTATATTAGTAGGGAACATCAACCTTATCCAATAAGTATCCAGTAAATCTTACCACAAAATAAACAAGAAAGAAACAAGAAAAGTCAATACAACCCTAGAAAACCTAGATAGGATATAACTCTGGAGAAAACTGAATAGGGACAGAAAGAAATACAGCTTTTTTTTTCAGCAGTACATAGTACCTACACCAAAATTGAGCATATATTAGATTATAAAAACCTCAGAAACAAATGAAGAAAGGCAGAAATCTAAATATTTCCTTTTCAGACAATTATGCAATAAAAATTATGTTCTATAAAGGGCCAGGGAAATATAGAATAAAAACAAATTAGAAATTAAATAATTTAATTTTAAAGAATGAGTGGGTCAAACAACAAATCACAGAAACAATCCGTAATTTCATACAAGAAAATGACAATGAGATAGTATAACCAAACTAATGGAATGCAACCAAAGCAGTTCCCAAGGGAAACTTTATATCTCTAAATAGCTACATGAATAAAAAAGAGAAAGAGGAGATCAATGAATTGGTCATGCAACTAAAAAAGCCAGAAAAAGAACAAATTTAAACTTTCCAAGTAAATACCAAGTGGAAAATTCTGAAACTCAAAGGAGAGATTAATAAGATTGAAAATAACAAAACTATTAAACTAAGTAATGAAACTAAGAGTTGGTTTTATGAAAAAAAATTAAAATAGATATAACTTTGGTCAATTTGATTAAAAAATTAAGAAAGAAAACAAATCAGAATTAAAAATGAAAAGAGTGAGAATTTAACACCAATGAAAAATAAATTAAAGCAATAATTAGAACTTATTTTTGCCAATAATTAGAAGTTATTAGAAGTATTTTTGCTGTATGACAGCATATCTGTCAATCTAGCTGAAAAGGATCAATATTTACAAAAATAAAAATTGCCCAGATTAACTGCACAGGAAATAAATTACTTAAATAGTCTCAATTTAGAAAAAGAAATTGAACAAGCCATTAATGATCTCCCTAAGTGGGAAAAAAAAACTCCATTGCCAGAAGAATTCCCAAGTAAATTCTACCAACCATTTAAAGAAAAATTAATTCCAATACTATGTAAACTATTTGGAAACATAGCTTAAAGAAGGAGTCCTGTCAAATTCCTTTTATGGCAGAAATATGGTACTGATGCCTAAACCAGGAAAAGCCAAATCAGAGAAAAAAATTACTGACAAACCAATCTCCCTAATGAACATTGATGCAAAATTTTTAAATAAGATATTAGCAAAGAGATTACAGAAACTTATCAGCAGTATAATACACTATAACTAAGTTGGATTTATACCAGGAATTCAAGACTGCTTAAATATCAGGAAAATCATTGTCATAATCAACCATATCAATAACAAAACCAACAGAAATCATCATAATCTCAATACATTCAGAAATAGCTTTTCACAAAATACAGCACCCATTTCTAGAGAGCATGGGAATTAAGGAAGTTTTCCTTAAAATAATGAGTATCTATCTAAAACTAACAATAAGAACTATTTGAAATAGAAGCTGGATGCATTGCCAACAAGATCAGGGGTAAAAACATCTTCTTTAGGACCACTATTACTCAATATTGTACTAGAAATGTTGACGTTAGTAATAAAAAAAAATAAATTTAAGGAATTAGAAAAACAATGAGGAAATAAAACCATCACTCTTTGTAGATGATATAATGATATATTCAGACAATACTAGACAATTATCCAAAACCCCTACAGGCAATAATTAACAGCTTTAGCAAAGTTGCAGAATATAAAATAAACCCATATGAATCATCAGCACTTTTTATATATTACTGATAAAACCCAGCAGCAAGAGATAGAAAAAGAAATTCCATTTAACATAATTGTAGACAAAAATAAAATACTTAAAAGTCTGCCTGAGAAGACAAAGCCAAGAATACTTCTCACACAAAATTAGAATTAAACAATTGGAAAAATATCAATTGCTGCAGGGTAGCTGAGCTAATATAATTACAATGATAAGTAGACCTAAAATAGTCTACTTTTTAAGTTCCACAAAAACCCAACTGCAAAAAATTATTTTATAGAAATAGAAAAAAAAATCTAAAATATCAAGGGAATTAAGAAAAAGAAAAAGAAGGTGGTTTAGCAGTACCAGACCTAAACTATATTGTAAAGCAGCAGTTATCAAACACCAAAACTAATTTGTATTGACTAAGAAATTGAATAAGAAATAGAGTGGTGAATAGTTTAAATGCACACAACACACAATAGTCAAGGTCTATAGTAATCAAATATTTGATAAACCTCCAAACTCCAACTTTTGGGATAAGAACTCACTATTTGACAAAACTTGGTGGGAAAACTGGAAAATAATGTCAGAAACTGGCCACAGAGCTACATCTCACACCCCATGTCAAAATATGATCAACATGGATACATGATTTGGTCATAAAAAGGAATACAATAAGCAAATTAGGAGAGCAAGACATAATTTCTCTCTCAGATCTTTGGAGAAGGGAAGAATTTATTACCAAAAAAGAATTAGAGAAAATTATAAAAGGCAAAATGGACAACTCTGATTACATGAAATTAAAACATTTTGTGCAAACAAAATCAACAAAAATAAAGTTAAAAGTGAATACAAAGCGGGAAAAAAAATTTCAACCAGTATTTCCAATAATTTCTAAATATATATAAAAACCTGCATCAGATTTATAAGAATACAAATTATTCCTCAGTTGATAAATAATCAAAGGATATGGACAGAAACTTTTCAGATGATGAAATTAAAGCCATCTATAGTTATATGAAAAAATTCTCTAATTTTCTATAGATTAAACAAATGTAAATTAAAACAACACTGAGGTATCACCTCACACTTCTCTGATTGGTTAAGATGAGAGGAAAGGACAATGATAAATGTTTTGATAGGATGTAGAAAAACTGGCACACTAATGATTGTTGGTGGAGTTGTGACATGATGCAACCATTCTGGAGAGTATTTTGGAAGTATGCCCATAGGGCTATAAAACTGTGCATATCCTTTGATGTAACAGTGCCACTACTTGGTTTATATCTCAATAAAATCATAAAGGAGGAAAGAGGACCCATATGTGTAAAGTTTGTAGCAACTCTGTTTATGATAGCAAAGAATTAGAAAATGAGTCATTGCTCATCATTTGGGGAATGGCTAAACAAGCTGTGCTATGTGAAGTGAAGGAAATATTATTGTTCTATAAGAAATGATGAACTAGCTGATTTTAGAAAGGCCTGGAAAGATTTACATGAACTGATGTTTAGTGAAATAAGCAGAATTAGGAATGTTTACACAATATCACAAGAATATGCAGTGATCAACTATGAAATATTTACTTCTTTTCAGTGGTTCAGTGATCCAAGATAATTCCAATAAATTTTGTATAAAAAATGCCATACAGAAAAAGAATTATGGAGATTGAATGTGAATAATACATAGTATGTTCTCTTCTTTTTTACTGTTATTTTTTCCTTTTTCATGATTTTTCCCTTTTGTTCTGATTTTTCTCTTCCAACATGATCCATAAAGCAATGTGTATTAAAATTAACTAATCGCTTAATTAATTAAAAAAAAGAAAAGAAAAGAAAAGAGAATATCAGTATGCACTTGTTGGCAATGAAATAAGCAGACCCCAAAAAACTATCTATATAATAATCTCAATGATAATTCCAATAGGAAAAGAATCTTCAAAGCCATCAGAATTTAAATCAACACACTGACCACTTATGACTTCAGGGAACTGGATGATAGAGAAGTAGTTTATTAAAAGTAAATAGGGATAAACATCTTTTTGGACATGCCAGGGTGATGTTTTATTGACTTAACTATACTCCTTATAGAGGAAAACTATTTTAATATATGGCACAAAATCATTGGGAAGAATCAATGAATTTAAGAAAAAGATTATTCATAAAATGTTTTTTGAAATCTACTTAACATAAAAGGGAAGTAATTGGGATACTGGATAGAGGGAGGATGGTTCAGAAAGTGGCTCTCCTAATGAAGGGGTGAATGACCCTGGATCCAGTTTTTCCAATATTAAACTTCTTAGAGTCCTTGGAAATCAAATTTAATTATAATTATAGGAACAAATTTTGAACTCAAACTGACAGACTGTTAACCATTGTACCTTTTAATGATCTTATTATTACATGAACTAAATGTGGCAGTGTCTACAATGATTAGAACTTCTATAGTTTGTCTTCAATGTTTTTTATAGTTGCCTTCTATAGTTTTTCTTCAGTTTGACCCTGAAGCAAAATTTTGGTGTGTCTTTTGTCTTCATTTACAATATTAGTCGTTGTAAAGTGACTAAATAATATACTACATCAACTAATACTTAAAGTCAACAAGGTTTGAGGTCAAATTGTGCTTCAAATTCTCATTGGACAAGTCATTTCACTTTTCTGGAATTCAATATCCTCATCTGTCAAAGAGATTGAATTTAATTGTCTCAAAATTTCATTTGAAGGTGAAAGTATGATCTTCTGATCATAATTATATTCTTTATAAAGTGCAAAAACTAAGATTAGCCAAATCTAAATTTAGTTGGTTATATTAAATAAATGAAATTAATATAAAATACTGTGCAATAAAAACAATCATTATTTTTCTATGCCCTAAAAAATTGAAACTTCTTTTACTATGTATTAATAAGTATGTAGCTGAAAAAGATTCTTATGCATTAGGTGAGTGAAGAGGCAAGTGTAGTTCAGCATTAGTTGTAGCTGAGCAGGGAGAAAGAAACTTCTGAGCTCTCAGCATCAATAGTGATAAAGTTCCTTGTTGCTGTTACTAGTTACATACAGAGAATTATATACACAGAATCATAGTGTTGTCCTTTCATAGACATATTCACCAAGAGAATGAACAATAGTATGCTTTCAGGCATAAAGAACAATAGACATTTCAGCATCAGAAAATTGCTGGTTATCCTTTTTTTACAATCTTCAAGATAAGACATCTTCATCCTTCAAATGGAATTTCTTATTTTAAATTGTCAAATTATTTTTTTATTCTGCTTTGCATTACTTAATTTTCAAGTGAAAAATGATATTTGTAATATCTTCTATTTCATGGAAAGTGCATAATATAAATGTATCTGGTCAATGTTGCTACTTCACTATATAAATATTTTAAGGGATGTGGTGAATGGAAATGAGTAAATGTGCTGGCAAAATGTGCGTACAGATTAACTACGTTTTTGGTAATTCCTAACATCATATCATAGAATAATATCTGAAGGCTACATTAGAAAAAAATTACTCCAACCTCCTAATTTTTCAGTTGAGAAATATGAATCTGCCCAAATCACAAAACAAAGATTATAATCAAGCATACCTTTGATTATATACACTATGCTTCTATTTTCTTCATTCACCGAACAGTTTAGGAAGCTAAAAATCAGGAGGATTAATTGTTTTGTCCAAAAAAATGGAATGATTTGTTGGGAATGCTCACAATAAAATGTATGTCTCATGTCTACAAGAATAATGTTCTTATGCTATAATGTTCATTCAAAAGTGTACAAAATCAATCAGCTAACAAATATTTATTAAGTTCCTACTATCTACCTATTCTACTATATATATACTATGCTAGAAACTGGAACTATATAGATAAAAATTTATTGTTTTTCTTTTTTTTGTAAAGACCTCATATTCTATCATAGTATATACTGTGTATATTATTTATTTATATGTAGAATATAAATAAAATAAGTGGGAAGCATTAAGAAGAAGGAGGACATTATAAACTCATGGCATTAAGAAAATCATTACATAAAAAGTGCAAAAGAGGTGATGAAAGAAGGAAGGAATGGAGGGAGGGAGGGAAAGAGAGAGAGGAAAGGAAGGAAAGAGAGAGGGAGAAAAGAAAGGAAAGAAAAAAAGAAAGAAAGGAAGGGATGAAGGGAGGGAAAAGGAAAAAAATAGAAGGGAGGAAAGGAAGGAAGACAGAAGGGAGGGAGGAAAGAAAGAAGGTAGGAAAGAAAGAAGGAAGGAAAGGGAAAAGAACAAAGAAAGGGAAAAAAAGCCTTCCATCTCTCCTTCCATTCTTTCCTTCCTCTCTCTTTCCCCCCTTCCCTTCTTTCCTCCTTCTGTCTACACAGAGTATCATAACTTAGCTACAGATGCTCTTAAAAGCATTTTTTGCTATCTTACATCTCTGAACTCCTCCAAGATTATCTTGGGTTTTCCTAGCTAAATTATTTCTTAAGGGCCAGGCCCTGAACCAAAAACAATCTGATTTTAATTGGCCACCAAAAGCCCTAGACCAAGCCCCATTTGATCATTATTTGGGTCCTGATTGACCCAAACTGAATAAATGGAAGACATTTCTGCTTTGACCACAAACCCTGAGGGTCTTCCCCTCCCATATTCATTTATTTATTTAAATATATAGCAACAAATACCAATTTAAGTGAGTATATATTAGTAGAAGAAATATTCATGAGTGTCCATCTTTTATTTGTAAATTGTTCTTTTATTCCCTGCTGCTTACCTTTTAAACTTTATTCCTTTCCCCCTTTGATTCCCCCCCACCCCCAAGTAGGTTATAATTAAGACAGGATATATTTATATATAATATGCAGATATACACATACACATGCATACACACATACATAGTTGCACACATATCTCCCTTTCATCTACTCTACAATTCCCATGCAAATTACAATTAAGAAAAGAGATATTTATGTGCACACACACATATATATATATGTACATATACATATATATGTATATATATACATACACACACTCACACACAATCCACATAAACAAGTCTTTCCTATCCCTGCTGACTCATTAAATACTGCTTCATAACTTGGCTTACTACTACTTAACTTCCCTCCACCCAGGGATCCCTCCCTTGTCTTCTTCCATCACCCTTTGTTTTCCTATTAACATATTCCCTCTCCCTTTATTTCTTTATAGATTTTACAGGGTGCTATACCCTTAATGGTATATATACATAGTTCCCTATTGAACACATTCTCAATGTGAGTATGTTATCAGAACTATTAGCCCACCTCCCCTTTAATGACTGTATTTATTCTTCCTCTGCATCTAATTGCATAACATGATTATTATTTTTACCTTTACTCTGCCAGTCTTTATTTTGAGCTTATCCTATTGTTGATGTAAATCTCAAAAATAAAGCATGCATTTCCCTTTAAAAAATAAACAATTTGTTAATGTTTAAACAGTTTTTTCATGTTGAGTTCTTTAAAACTCCTATTTGATATTGGGTCCTATATATGAAAATTTCTGTAAAATTCAGGTTTGTTTGATAGAAAATCCTGAAAACCCACAAGTTCATTGGAAGTCCATTTTTCCTGATTCTAAATTATAAATAATTTTGCTGGATATGATGTTTTTGTTCACAGGCCTAGTATTTTTGCCTGTCTGTAGATGATTCCATGATCTGCAGGGTTTTATGGTAAGGTCATGATAACTCTTGTACAATTCTAATTGTAACTTTAGCATATTTGAATTTTTTTCTTGGTTCTTGCAAAATTTTCTTTTTGATCTGGGAGTTTTCAATATTTGGCAATGACATTCCTGTTTTCCACAAAGAATCTCTTTGTGATAATGATTGGTAGATTTTTTTTCTATTTCTATTTTCCCCTTATGTTTTATCATTCAGGACAATTTTCTAGGATTATTTTCTAAATTATTGTATCAAGGTTCTCTTTTT
>JAJPUD010024576.1:0-18565 GCA_023553655.1 Myrmecobius fasciatus
TCTTCCTCTTTCTCTTTCTTCCTTTCTCTCTCTCTGCTTTTCTCTTTCTCTCTTTCTTCCTTTCTCTCTCTCTGCTTTTCTCTTTCTTTCTTCCTTTCTCTCTCTGCTTTTCTCTTTCTTTCTTTCTTCCTTTCCTCTCTCTGCTTTTCTCTTTCTTTCTTTCTTCCTTTCTCTCTCTCTTTCTTCCTTTCTCTCTTTCTCTTTCTCCTTCTTCCTGCCTTTCTCTCTCTCTTCCTTTCTCTCTCTCACTCTCTTCCTTTCTCTCTCTTTCTTCTTTTCTCTCTCTCTTTCTTCTTTTCTCTCTCTCTTCCTTTCTCTCTCTCTTTCCTCCTTTCTCTCTTTCTTTCTTCCTTTCTCTCTTTCCCTCTCCTTCTTCCTTCCTTCCTTTCTCTTTCTTTTTTCCTTCCTTCTTTCTTTCTTTCCTTCTTTCTTTTTTTATTTCCTTCCTTTTCCCTTCTTTCTTTCTTTTTTCTTTTCTTTCCTTTCTTTTTTCCTTCCTTCTTTCTTTTTCTTTTTCCTTTACTTCTTTCTTTCCTTCATCTTTCCTTCCTTCTTTTTTCCTTCTTTCTTTTTTCTTTTTCTTTCCTTCCTTCTTTCCTTCCTTCTTTCTTTTTTCCTTCTTTCTTTTCTTCCTTTTTTCCTTCTTTCTTTCTTTTTCCTTCTTTGTTCTTCCTTTTTTCCTTTCTTCCTTCTCTTTCTTTCTTTGTTTCTTCCTTCCTTCCTCCTTTTATCTCTCCCTCCACTCCCCCTCCTCTTCTATCTCTGTCTGCCTATTTGTCTCTCTCCTCTTTTCTCCTGTCTCTTTTGTGATGCTACTTAATTTTAATTTCTGTCCATCCTTTTGTCTTTCTCTAGGCCTAGGATATCATGAAGAGAAGTCTCAGGACATATCTTAAACATCATCATCTCTTTCCCTATAAAAGAAATGAAAGAAATAGCAAAGAGGTGCTGGATATAGGACCTAAGCTTATTCTCTTTCCTTTGCTAGCAGTATCAGAAAGGAGACTCTTTTTTCTAATATCTAAGGTATCCCTGAAAGGACTTAAGCTTTTGTTAACAGCCTACCAGAACCAAAAGCTAACATTCAATTGGCAAGTGCCTAGGAAAAAGAGGATGCATACATAATGTTTTGAATACTGTTCTCTACATTACAGAGACTTATAGCATTTGAAAGTCAAAATTATATTTTGACCGACAGCTTGCAGGTTATAAGCTTCCTCCCAATGTCATTTTAAATAGCAGAGATGCTAAGTTTCCTGAGTCAGTGCTTTTAGTCAAAAGACAAGCTCAGGGTATGATGGCTGTATTGTAAGTATGACTGCTAAATGCCTAAGCAAATGAATCCTGGAGGAAGCAAGGCCTTTGAGATTTTCAGATCAAGAATGAAATCCTAAAAGGCTGGAAAATCAAAGAAAGACCAGAATTCCATGTATCTTGATCAATAGCCTTTTGAACAAGAAATGATTAAATCATAACTTCTTTGTTTCTTTTTCTTTTTCTTTTTTGTTTTCTTTTTCTTTTTTGATAATTCCATTTTACTTACAATGTGTAAAACATCCTAAGTACTGGCAACAGAAAAAAAAATACAACACAACATGGTTCCTGCTTTGAAGGTTGTTGGGATAAGCATGATAAAGTAGTACTGGATTAGGAGACTGAAGTTCTCACCTGTTTACTAGCTCATTATTCAGAGTAAAGCCAAGTTCTATGTTTCAGAATCTATTTTCAGACTCTGTTTCTAGAAAAATGAATGGGATTGCATTAGCTGATCACTCTTATCTGTTCCAATTTTAACATTCTATGATTGGGTGGTTGTTAAGTAATAGAGCTATTAATGACTTAAGTATAGAAACTAATATTTGTTTTAAAGCCTTCAAATCCTCTGCTTGGGAATTTGATGACCATATCTGGAATAAGAACTGACATTATAAATGTATCATTGAAAATTTTCAATATTTTTTTTATTTTATAGAAACAAAATTCAGGGAAATTAGCTATAGCAGAAGTGTCAAATTTCTGACCTGTCCAATTGAACTTGATTAAAATGTAATTTTAAAAGATTTAGTGAAAATAAATAAAATTACAAAACAATATAAACAATGTTAATTTGTGGTTTTCTAAGTATATATGAAGTCCTTAGGTATCCATTTCTATTTCAGAATAAGATTATAGGAAAAGATCTTAGAAGTCACACAGTCCAATTTTCCAGATGAGAAAAATGGAAAGTCAGAGAAATAAACTGACTTGTCCCGAGTCACACAGATAGATTCTAAGATGAGATATGACACCAGGTCTTCCTCACTCCAAATTCAGTGCCTTATCTACAACATCACATGATCTTTCAACATTTTAAAACTATTTGTCTAGCATTCTTTCAAAAGTGCAACTCAATCTTAAAGCTACCCTACTTCTGTTTTTCAGTAAATGTAAAACAAAAATGTTGTAGTAGTTATCAGAATGACTCACTTACCCTACCCCTAAACCCACTCATGAGAAAAAGGAAGGCTTTTGGAGACCAAAAGATACATAACATTTTGTTAATTACCTGCTAGCATCTCACTAATTTTATCAGGTTTTGGGTTTTTTTTTTTAACTTCAACCATCCCTGTGATTTCATTGGTATAGGAAACTTTGGGCAAGAAAATTCTCTCCTGAGATAAATCAATAGCTGTTTTGCAACTGAGTGTGAGAAAAAATTGTCTGGGACTCAGAGGTCAAGGGACTTTCTCAGAGGTCACATGACCAATATATGCCAGAGGTGAGACTTTAACCTAAGTTTTCTTGATTCTTGAGGATGGCTTTACATTCATGATATTAAGTGGTAGCTTTTTGAGACAACTTTTTTTTTTTTAAAGAACTTCTTTTAATGGGGAAAATAATTTTGGTGGTATTGGCCAATAAGAATTCAACTCCTGTACTCTTTCTATTACACCATAGCAACTGGTGTAACTTTATATAGTGGAGTTGAATGGGATGACCTATAAGGAATTTGCCAAGTTCAAATCCTGATCCACTGCAATCAGCCTCAACCATTCTTATTGCCTTCAGACTGTGTGATTTTGAGTCTCTCAATGCTTTGGCAACTTTGTAATACTATAAACTGCAGAGTAGGTGATGACCTGCAATGTTAGTAGGAATTTCCTCGCCTGGGAGTTTTTAGTACCAATGAAATCCAGTGTCTATATCCTAATCTTGGTCTTAAATATTATCTTGGTTCAACCATAGATCACATTGTAGCATACCTGGTAAAAATATTGAATATGTATCAAAGTCCTAAATTTGTATTAACTCTGGCCCAAGTCCTCAATATGTCCTAGACAGAGAAATCACAATTTGAAATGAGACATTAAAAGCTACATGGATCTTGTCTGTACTGTGAGTGGCTTTTGTAACTACTCAAGAAATGTTTCCTGAATCTATTGTCACCACTTTCACAGCAGGTTATCTTTCATATGCAACAAAAGATGGTGAAAGTGACTTGTGGAAATATTGAGAAGAGATTGGCAACAAAAGTAACAAAGATAGTAATGATGATAAAAGGAAATGTAATAATTTTAGGAGAAATAAATGTTAAAATATTTTTGAAGTAAATATACAATTAATATTATTATATAATTAATTTACCATGTAGGTATATATGTGTGTGTATTTCCCTGTGTATCTATGAGGGGTTATGGAGCTGGGTGTCACAGTGGATAAAATGTCAGACTTGGATTCATAAAGCCTTGAGGTCAAATGGAACCTGAGATATTTACTGTGTCACCCTGGGTAAGTCACTTAACTTTGCTTGCTTCAATTTCTTCATCTATAAAATGAAGTGGAGAAGGAAATAGCAATCTAATATCTTTGCAAAGTAAACCCAAAATGGGGGCATGTAGAGTAGAACATAGCTTAAAACGAATGAAACATATATGTATACACATGCATGTATACACATATGTATATACATGTGTATATAGACAGACAGAAACACATACATGCAATGCAAATGTTATGCACACACATGTGTTTGTGTATATGTATACGTATATGTATATATATATATATTTATATCTATAATTTCTGTGTGTGTATCATTCCAAAACAATCTTATTATTGGGTCAATACTTTAAGTTATATAATTGCTAGTAGCATAAGCCAACCTAAAAATAGATTTTTTCTTTTCCTTTTATGAACAGTTGCATGGCCCTTAATTGTTGTTCATATGACTTGATATGTCTTGTTCTGACAAGTAATAAATACCCTTTTCTCTCTCCATTGTTGAACATAGGCTTTCAGAGATGATGGGCTTTCTTTATGGACTTGATTTAGAGATTTTTACAGCTTCATGGAAGCCCTGGAGCTTCAGAGCCTAAGTTTCCTATTGGAATGATTGGACAGGACCTTGAAAAAGGTATAACTCCTTTCCATAGCTTTTTTGGTGTATATATTTTCTTGTGAAAATGGAGGGTTAATCTATGATAAGAGCCAAATTTCATATGCAAAAAACATATCTAGCAGATGGATAAATATGCATTTTTGAGCTCAGTTTTCTACATAGTACACTATGTATAGTTTAATCCTGAGTCCTCAGTAAAAAAAAAAAAAAAAATCTCTGTTTTCAATCAGAAGCATAGATTTGCGCCATTCATTGACTGTATTGTATATGCCATTTATTGACTGTGGCCTATCTAGATGCATCCTGCTTAGGTTGCTAGGTCAGAGAAAAGTTTTGGCACATTCAAGAGGCTCTACAACATTCTAGGGTTTGTTGCAGTCAGCACAATGGCATCTACAGTGATGTAACATTTAGCAGACTTCATTATCTATAGGGATCTCTACTTGACATGTACTGGACTCTGTTCCATAGCATTTCCATGAAATTGAGGAACATAAAATATTCTACACAAATGGAAAAATAGGTATATGGGTTTGGAGTCATTAATATTCTTTCCATTTTCTATGACTTTGGTATCTTCCTCTCCTCAATTCTTAATACCTTGGGAAATTTCTTGTACAGTTTACTAAATTTATTATGACAGATATGTGTTCAGTATATGTATATAACGTACATGTATTTATATTTATATGTATAGTAACTCATAAATACACTCACATATATGTGTGTGTATATACACACCCATACACCCATTTACAAATTTAAATGTTTATGCTTCTTTTAGTAGGCTGCTCTCTAGGATTGATGACAATGTGTCACCATAGTGGTGGCAAATGATTCTCTATAGCAATGAGGCAGAAGTTCAGTCTTCAGACAATCAGATGGATTTTCTTCCTGCAGTTGCTGGACATATTAATCCCAATTTGCCATTTGCAATGGCTTCTACTACTCCCTCATGGCAAAGTAATCAGGATGCATTGCCTTTTCAGAATTATGCCAGTAATTTAAGTACTACTCAGGGAATTTATAACACTCATATCTTTCAAAGAAAATGCCTGCAGAGGAATCATGGAAGATATATAGTTGCTATTGCCAAAATTCCTTCTCAGTTTCTATCAGCAGTTTGGTAGTCTTTATAGTATCCTTTTCTTTCTTATGTTCTTCAAGCTCTCAGTAAACAAGCTCTGAACCAATAGGTATTCTTGTGGATATTCCAGGACTCAAAATGAAAGAAGACCCTCTTGTAGAATCTTGTCATCATAACCATGGCTGGAGAGTCAGAGCATCATTTTGACCCTCTTTCCTCTATTTCCTTGAAAATTAATCTCTTGATATCTTCAAATTTGTGTTCCCTCCAATAAGTATCTCCTATATATGCTTTAGTATAACTGTTGCTCTTTCCATGTTTGATCTCTTCAATGACATTTGTACTTTCTCAATAAGCATTTCTGATACTTCACTAATGGAGACAAACTATAGTGACTATATTATTCCCTGTAGTGAAAAGTTTGTTGTCAAAATATCTGGGGATATTTGCTACCTTTCTGTTCGTTATTCTCATTCCAGTTTTATTTGTAAATGCTCTTGGAATGACTTTTATTTAATGGGAAAAACACTCTAAAGGATTCAGCTTTCTTTAGAGTGTTTTCCCCCTATGGTTTTTTACTGTTTTGGCTCATTATTATTTACAATCCTACTTTGTAAGGATTTACAAATAGGTTTGTCTTCTTTGTTGTTTCTACCTTTGGCTTTCTTATTTCTCTATCTGATAAATATTTGTTAATTAGGTGAGTTTTAGGCTTATGTCTCTTTTTTTTGGTAGATTTACATTGATTAAGTTTATCTGTTAAATTATTTTTAATTCAACAACTTCTTTTTTGTTTGGATGTTAAACCATTACTTAATTTATTGCAGAGATCAATTGGCAGAAAGCACAGAAACCAGTTCTTAGAGCCACAAAGAGCTCAGTTTAAGTTCACTTCTGACAAATACTGGTTGTGTGACTATGTTAAAATCACTTGCCTTTTCACAGCTGTAGAAAGCACTTCAAGATTTGTTTTTGCAGAGAAGATAATGACTGGCATTGGTAGAATTCCTTATTTGGGAATTCCCTAAACCAAAGAAACCAAAGATTCAGCCCAATCCCTATCCACTATTAAATCATTATGATCAGTGCCAGTGACCTTCTCTCTCCTTATTTCCCATTTTTCAGTATCAATAACCTGTTTAAATAGGTCAGCTTTTGGTCTAATTGTTTATCTTTTTCCCCCATTATTTTTGTTCTTCAAGTTTTGTTTTAATTTTGCTCTTTGCTCTAGCCATTCAGTGGTCTGAGTACACATATAATTGGTTTAGGTATAAGGAAATGACAGTTCACTTGTCTGGAGTATAAATATCCATTTTAGAAAGGAAGTTGCTGAGGTTTCTGCCTTGACTGTTCACTTCTCTGGGGGGCTTAGATCTACTCAGAGTTCTAAGAGAAGCAGTTATTCTGACAGAGTTTTGAGACAGAACTTCCTCTTTTGATTGTGACAAGCTATGTAATATTGGGTCAAAAAGAAAACATATTTCTGAGATGTGTATATTAGGAATTGAAGAAATGGAAAACTTTTAGGTTAATAATTACTGAAACATGGACATGTGAATTATTGAACATATGAGAAATGCAATTTGCTTGATCAAAGATGAGAAATTTAGCTACTAATGTTCAGCTAAGATATGGTTATTTATTGAAAGGAACCAGTCTGTAGCCAGAAAAAAGTAAAAGAACAGATTTAAGAATGTTGAATGAAGATCATAACTCTATATACTTTTTCTTTTTAGTGAAAAGTATAAATTCAACTGAGAAGAAAAGAAACTTGGAAGCAAAAAAAAAATCAAAGAAGTCAACTAATTGATTGATTAATTTGGCTGAAAAATTGTCCTCACTAAGGTGTTCATAAAGCACAGCATAGATCAATTCAGTTTAGCAGTGAAAAAATTTGCTACAGAAATATAAATTGTATGGACAAGTTCTAAGTCAAAAGATTGTTACAGGAACCACATGCTAGTGGCTGCTGCACATCTAATTCTGACCATTATGCAAGAGGATGATAATGATACAAGGAGACTGAGAGGCAATTGCACTTTTTGACCTCTTTCCTCTTCCCTCTTGCCTCTGATTTATTTATTCCCAAATCATGAGAAACATCTGCATCAGTAAATTTGTTAACCATAAAGGCTGATCTGCAACACCTAACTCTGTTCTCAAGTGTGTTATGATTCACAGCTGTGGGAGCTTCAGAGAACCAACCTGCTTTTTAATGGTACAGTACTCTTTAACCCTTTACAGGCTTTCTGGGTTTCATATTTAACCATGGTCCTCAATCAAAGATGACACTGGTTTTTACAGTAATGGAGTTGTGAATTACCCCAAGGAAAATTTTTTTTTTTCACTTATGTTCTGTTTCTGCTTCTCTGGTATATTTCTATAAGTGTGTGTCCACTCTTTAAAAAAACAAACATTGAGTGCATTAATGAAAGAGCACAATCCTGATGCATATAAATTGTGATGCATTTATTTTTTCCATTTTTTGCTTTGATATATGAGTATCTGTGACATTTCTACTTTTGTCTATTATTAAGTAAATGGTTAAGTTTAAGATTTCTATATTTCATCATTGAGTGACTAGTTTGTTTAAATGGAAATGCACAGGTGGGAGCTCCTAAACTATAATAAAAAGTAAGGAAGAAGTGTTCTTCCCACAGCAGAGTTACCTCTAGGACCCTCAGAGAATTTGAATGTAATTTAAATGGTGATAGCCTTTCTCTGGAAATCTGATAATAATATGATAATATGAGGGCAGATTCTAATGAGCCAGCCAGCCCAGAGAATGAGTAGGTATCCACATATTTTATGAAAGAGATTGATATTGTAGACATACATACCAACTATTTCATGTACCTATTACATAATATGAGCTCATACTAGGCATACTACACAGATTCCATATCAACAACAAGCAATTGTACAACTCATAAAAATATAAACAATTTTATTTTTGTGTCTCTGATGTTATTCAGTATTCACAATATCTTTTGATTCTTTTGTCTAGGAAAGTATTCATAATGTGTAGACGTGAAGCTACCATGTGGTTTATAAGTATTTTGGTCTCTCTCATTTCTTATTTTAATCTTATTTTCCAACCTTTTTTCCTCTTTACTAATTGGGGTCATACTTATTTTTATTTTGAAGTTATTAAATACCAAAATATATGCTGATTTGATTTCTGGGGTCTGACCAATTTTTTTGGTTCTCTGTTACAGATTTTGGCACATGAGCTGAAATCATTTTGATTGTTTCTGCAGATATTTATCTGCATTAAGATAGATGAGCACATGTCCTATGAAAGAATGTTTTATTGTTGCCTTTGAATACCTGATGAAACTAACTCAAATAATTTCTTTATTTGCTTCTCCAGGGAAAACTTGTGAACTAGACTTGAGATACAAATTCCCTTTTCCTTCTGGTTTCATTTATAGTGATTGTGTCAAAATGGGTATAATTTCATTTCTTCATCTCTTTCAAATCATTATAGATCAGTGGATCAGGATTTAATACAAGAGATTTTTAGAATGTCAATAATGAAGATAATATTTGTAGATAGTCAAAAAACATATGATTGCTTTGTACTCTCTGATTCCTTTTCACTAATTTGGACGGTCAGTGTAGAAATAATAGGGAGCCACACAAGACTGGGCAGGGAGGCTGTTTTCTATTTTGCATCACAAAGAATTTATCATCATGTTTCCAGCTTATTAGTGATGGGGCTCTCCATATTTTCTTAAGTTAATCCTTGGAAGCCAGACAGTCTATTTTACCAGAGCTATTGTGAAAGTCTGTTCAGGTTGGTAGAGCTTTCAAGAATACAGAGTCACAAAAAAAATAAAAATAAAAATAAAAATTTAAATAAAAAAAAAGAATACAGAGTCACCTCTGTACTTTGATGAGGAATCAGCATGGGATTTAGTGTAGGGTAGTTACAATTGTTAAATGGAATATATATGTATGTACATGTGCATGTATATATATACATACCCTTCTACATATGTATATGTAAATATTCTTATATGTGTAAGAGAAGTAATTATTTTCATATTATATTCATAACCAATTAGTAAATTAAAATGAATATTTTTTCTAGTGATTTTCTCATTCAGGTTCCAGCCCCTGTAAGCCAATCAGTAAGTCTCTGGAGGACATTGCTGATAGATGAGATTTTCCAGATTCTCTTGGTACATGCTCTGAGATCTTGCAAGCACATCCCCCAACTAGAAGATTTTACTTCTGTTTAGAATATAAACATGATCTCCTCTAGGTTAATTCTTGCTTTTAGAAAATAAGCCTATGTCCTTGATTCCTCTGGTGGAGTTTAGGATAACCCGACTTAGGAAGGAGAAAACCAACCAGAGTGGTCTGGGTAATGATGGATTCTTTTGTTCAGATCATTAGAGGCAACTGAGTCTTGTGATCAAGCCACTTTCTCAGTAAAAGGAGCTGAAGACTTTTAACTCATCTTCTCATTAATATGTCTATCCCCTCATGGATTGTTCACCAATTAGGGTTGATTTTCACCTGTCAGGGGCACTTCCTTTTCCAAAGATGTTTAAGCATTCATTGATCTCCAAGGTTTTGTTTTGAGTTACCAAGAGAAACCATTGATTTCCAAATTATTGATTATCAGATAGCCTCATTAATAAATTTATTATCAATTATTGAGAAATTCTGTCTCTTAGGCTTTTCATTTATCTCATATATATATATGCATGTGTACTTACACATATATACACACATACACATATATTTGTATGATCTCTTTTTAAACATATATATATATATACACATATGCATATAGATAGGTGTACATATCTCTACCTACCTACCTATCCATCCATCCCTTCCTTTCTCCTTCCCTCCATTCATCCATCTATCTAATCTCTCTGTCTTTTTTGAAACTTACTCCAATTAGCACCTCCTATAGGAGCTACTTACCAGTAAAGAAGGAGTGGGGGACAAGAGTCTATAGACAGATTTCAGGAAGTATATGAATTTGAATGGGAAAAACATCATATCTTCATTTTCACTTTTTGAAACTTTGTATTTCCTTTGATTATTTAAAATATTATTCTGAAGGAAAGAATTTATCATGAAATAAAAGTTAGAGAATATAGATAAATGCAAAATTGATAATTTTTATTACAATACATTAAAATATTTTTGCACAAACAAAACCAATGCTGCCAAGATTAGAAGAACAGCAAAAGCTGGAAAACAATTTTTACAGCCATTGTTGCCAATAATGGTCTCATTTCTCAAATATATAGAGAACAGAGTTAAATTTATCAGAATACAAATCATTCCTCAATTAATAAATGATCAAATGATATGAACAAGCAGTTTTCAGATGAAGAAATTAAAACTATCTATAGTCATATGTAAAAATGCTCAAAATTACCATTGATTAAAGAAATGCAAATTAAGGTACTACCTCACATCTTTCAAATTGGCTAATGTGACAGAAAAAGGGCAATGATAACTGTTGGAGAAGATATGGAAAAAGTAGAACACTACTTAATTGTATGTGGAGTTGTGAACTGATTAAACCATTGTGGAGAGTAATTTGGAACAATGCCCAAAGAGTTATAAAACTGTGCATACCCTTTGATCCAGGAATACCAATGTTAAGTCCATATCCCAATGAGGTTATATAAAAGGGAAAAAGGATTCACATGTACAAAAAATATTTGTAGCAGCTATTTTTGCATTGGCAAAGAACTGGAAATTGAGGAGATGCCCATCAATTTGAGAATGGTTGAACTAGGTGTGGTACATGAATGTAATGGATTACTATTGTGCTACAAGAAATAACCAGTAAGTAAATTTCAGAAAGAACTTGGAAAATTTTACATGTACTGATGCTGAATGGAGTAGAACCAGGAGAACATTGAACACATTAATTTCAGTATTGTTCAGTGATCAGCTATGATAGATTTAATTCTTTTCTGCAATATAATGATCCAAGACAATGTCAAAAGACACATAATGAAAAATTCAGAGAAAGAACTATGTGGAATCTGAATGCAGGTTGAAGAATACCATTTTTACTTTTTTCATTTTTGTTTTTTCTTTCTCGTGGTTTCTCTCTTTTGTTCCAATTCTTTCATATCATGGCTATTGTGGAAATATGATTAAGAGTGAGAGAGAGAGAAAAAAAATTAAAAATGATAAAAGTGAATGGTGAAAAATATCTTTACTTTCAGTTTTTTAAAAAAAGTACTAAGTAGATAATTAAAAAAAGAGACCTGGAAAAGTAAAATAAGAAAAAATGTTCTTCTGAGAAGGGGTCCATCAGCTTCACCTGCCTGCCAAATGGGTGCATGGCTCCAAAGGGTAAAAAAATTTTATTTAAGATTAAAATTCATTTGCTTATATTTTGCATATATATGGGATGTGTGTGTGTGTGTGTGTGTGTATGTGTGTGTATTCTGTCCATTAGACTGTAAACTCCTTGAAGGACTGTTTTTGCTTTGTCTTTCTACCTCCAGTTCTTAACACAAAGTCTGATACATACTAAGTGTTTAATAAATTCTTTTCAGTTAATTTGTTGATTAGCTCAGAAATATCAGCTCTTTATGTTACAAAAATAGTATGTCTGTGTGAATGAGTTCCAGCAGGAGAAATTTTTTTTTTTTAAATTCAAGTACCACACAAACAAATGACAATTCTTGGGGAAATTTTTTTTTTGTTATTAGTTAATTATTACCTCAATTTTTCAAGTGAAAGAAAGAAGGAAATTCATATTTTATTTTGTTTAGAAACATTAAAAAACACAAATCTCTGAACATATTTATAGGGAATGGCATTTAAGTAGAGTTCAGCTTGTAATAGAAGAGTTGCAATACCATTCAATCCAACAGATATTTGTTAAATGTGGAGTTATCTGAATGCCAAACTTGTATTGCTCCATAGAATTGACAAATTTTAGTGTTATGAAACAATACAGATAGCATGGCTGAAGGGTGGGAGACAAGAAAGGGGAAATGGAAGATAATATAGGGAAGAAGGGATTTCATTAGGCATCTGAATAGCTGAATAGCTACTTACTAGCTGTAGAAACTTGAAAAATTACTTTATTCTGAATTTTGGCCTCCTCATCTGTAAAATGAAAATACTATCACATTGCTTGCTAAACATAATAAGCAATTAACAGTGTGGCTGTGCTGAGGCACAAATGAGATGGTGCAATGAAAACACTTGGAACACTGCAAAGTGCTCTGCAAATTGTCCAGAGTCCTCACTGTCCCCACATACACTATCCTGGCATTGATATCTTGGCATCCGTGCACAATAAGGATTTTTATAACTTCTCTGAAGTCACTGTTCTGGCATTGGATGGTATCTCCTTAATGAATTGTGATTTGTCTTTTCTTTGGTTGCAATCCCTCAATTGGAGACAATCTATTTATGCACAAGCAGGTCATTCCCCTGGGACTATTCCCTTGGACTTGTCTTCAAAAAGGAGAGCTAAGGCAAAAACAAGGCCGAATTGGAGGGTCAGAAAGAAAAGTTAGTCAGCCTCTCAAGGCCTTATTTGCTTTTTGGGGATAGAGCCAACCACCGACTTGTGCTTTGGGGAACCATATGTAATCTACTGCAGCATCCCTAGACTATCAGAAGAGCTCCTGACCAAGCCTTCTGTGCTTAAAACAAGGGGTACTCAATCCCATAAAAGTACTAGAGGAATTCCTGGATTCCTGATGGAGATCATGCTTGTGGGAGGGGAGTGTCTGACCATCTGCCAGCTCTAGAGCTCTTTCCCTTTGAGAACAGTGTGCAAATCCAGAAAAGTATTTGATATTATAGATCTGGAGAAATTGTAGAGATTTCTGGTTGGGTTGAAGTCCACCACAGAAGAGAGGGGGATGAGGAATCTTAATTGTTTGCTTGTCTAGATATAAGTACATTATGTGCGTGTGTGTGTGAATGTAGATAGACAGATATAATTTAAATAAAATCTGTTATACATTGGGGCAATTTATAACAATCATAACAAATAACAACAAAGGAAAACCTATAGTTTGGGTTTTGTTATCCTGAGTGCTTGCATGAGAACTGAGGATCCTTTTCCTTTTCTATATAGACTTAAACATGAGTTAAATTCTGATATTCCTAAGGGATTTATTAGGAGGGAGGTAGCAAAATCCAAAATAGGAATTTTACGAGAAGTTGAACTCATTCTTAATAGACCCAGAACTTTGGTTCTGGCTTCTGGGTTATAGTTCAGTGAGATATGAAGGGATATTTTAATAATTTTTCAGTAGGTTTGTATTGGCAGTGATTATTCTGATTGATATTATATATGGAGATCTATACAGCTTTTAAAAATTGGGGCAAAGTATAACAGTCAAAGTAGGGAACATTAGAAATGTGAAGTCCCAAATGGAATGATTCTAAGTGACTATTCCTGCCTATCTAGCTGAAAGTGCCTTAAATGCAGAATTATGTTTGAGATCATTCTAGTAGTACTTGCCCATATTAAACATTAAGTAGTACACAGCAACCCTGATTCCAAGCTGCATTATAGAATTTTCTATTCAAAGAAACATAACCTTGTACCATTCGAAAATGGAAGAAAATATTCATCTTTCTTTATGCAAATCCAACAAGTACAAGCAGATTTACAGAAAGAAAAATTAGGCGATTTTCTTTACAAGCTAGCTTTCTTTAGCATACATTTAAAATGAGTCAATTTACCAAAAAAACCAACTTACGCGTAACTTTTAAAGGCACAAATTATTGTATAAAACAAGGTGCTGGTTTCTATTTTCTCCTAATTAAGTTACATGCACTTACCTCATGGAGTACAATCCTAATCTTAGGAGCTGTTCTCATTTCACAAATGATTCACAATCTTGATTTAGCAAAGGACAAAGAATAACTAATCTCCTCCTGAGCCCAGCCTGCTGTGCCTGTGTTGGGCCACAGTTCTATTGAGAAAATGTTCCAGATCCCCTCTCTGACTTCAAACTCATCCACCCTGCAGTACCCTATGTTTCATCATTATGTAAAAATCCCTTTCGTCCTCTGCTTGGTACATTGAGGGTCTTGTTAACTAATTAGGACAAGATCTACTAGGGTGACAGAGGGCTGAGTGGAACCACAAAGAAGTGGCTTCCCCCGTCCCCAGAAATCAGTGTTTCTTGCTTCCCAATTTTTGCTGCTTGCTATGAAGTACTCCAAATAGGAACTCTTGTACAATCTCCCATCTTTTTTATTGTAGCAGCAAAAGCATCAGCCTGTGCGCGTGGGCTCAGGAAGCTGTCAGAGCTGGCCTCCCCCTAACATTTGAGGGGATACTGGGAGCTTATTGGTGCCTCAACTCTGAGCCTGAGTCAAGGACAAGTGGGGGTGGGGAGGAGAGAAGCAATAAAAGCTAAAGCATCTCTGACAAAGCCCTATAGCTGCAAAGGAAAGACCCAGGTGTCTAGGAAGCTAAATCACAGGGAGGGCCATGGGACAAGGGGCGGGGGAGGAAAGTAGAGAGAGCAGTGTACACACACACACATCCTTTTCCTTACAAAAAAAAAAACAAACAAACAGGAGAAATGGTCTAAGTACAAGCAAACAAGCCCTAATTCCAAGGACTTTTCAGGGTCTGCTTTTCCTTCAAAGGAGGAGGAAGTATGGCCAGCTCAGGATAGAGAAAAAGCACCCAAGAGTTGGCCAAACTTTCTCCCAGCCCACCCCCAGCTTTATTAGGCAGGCAGCCTGATAATTGGTGTGCAAAGGAGAGGATCTCGGGAGCAGCAGCTGGGTAAATGGTAAATCATGCCATTCTGCCGGCGCACCCACATCTGCAGGTTCACGGAAATTACATTAGGCCAAGGACTTAGCCAGTGCCAAGGGGCTCCGTGCCATGGGCTTCTCTGTTTCCTAGTTTGGAGTGGGGAAAAGAAGGATTGCTCTGGAAGCTGCCTCTGGAAGCTATAGTTTTATCCGTTCCAGCTTCATTGCCTGGAGAATTACTTATTTACTGATCTCAGGTGAAGGAGGTTTGAGCTCTCCTCCTCCTTCCATTGCCCCTATACTTCTTCCTTCTCCCTCTTCTCCTTCCCCTTTCCCTCCTCCTCCCTCTCCTCTCCTCTTCTCTTTCTCCCCTTCCTCTTCTCTGCGCTCCCTCCTCCTCCCCCTCTCCATCTTCTCTTTCCTTCTCATTTCCTTCCCTCTCCTCCTCCCTTCCAATATCCTATGGGATTGGTTTTCAGCAGGCAAGAAGCCTTTTCATCACAAGCCCTTTGGCAGCAGTGCCCACTGAGAACTGTTTCCGGAAGCATGGAGCAAGCTATCAGGGAACACACACATTCATTCCCCCTGTCTCCACTGAAAATCATGTTTGTCTAATCCACCAGTCATAACAAGTTCATGCTTTCCTGTTAGTTGTTCAGGAGAAATCCAACAGATTGAAGCTATTTGATCACTTGATTAGTCTAAACAAGTCTGGATAATTAGCCTGCCTAATTAATACCTCTGTCTATTGTGCAGTTTGAGCAGAAGGGTTTTGAAGGTAGTGCCAATTTAAAGATGTAGAAATAATTACTCCATAAAATTGGGCATCAGGCATATTTCCATGGGATTTCACCTTGAACATGCAAACACTTTCTATTTTGAAATGGGATTTGTCAAAATGAGGAACATTTGAACATTCTCCAATCTGGAACTGTTTCTTACAGGAGTGGTTGGAAACCCTGAACCTACCTTACAGGCATGAAATTCTTTCCAGATATTTCCTGTAAAAGAAAAGAGGTGCCTCAGTACCAGTATCCATTGCTCTCAGTAAACGAATATAAAGAATTATAGAGTTAGGATTTCCTAAAGAAATTCATCTTACATGAACTGAAGCTCCAAATTTAAGGAATTCTTAAGTTTAGGTACTAGATAGCATTATCTGTTGACCAAATAAGACATTGCAACCCACAAATATTTAGAAAGTATTAATAATGAACCTGAACAAAGGAGGAGGGCAATAAATTCTGACTATAGAATTTATTTACTGGATTCTGGAATTAGATAACAATTAGATAATAATTACCAATAATTTGGGGGAAGTTATAGGATCAGAGAACAGTAGATTTAGAACCCAGAGTCAGGACTTGGAATCAGGATGGAGCAGGGTTCAAATTCTACCTTAGACAATTATTAGTTGTGATCCTGGACAGGTAATTTCACTTCTCCCAGTTTCAACTTCCTCATATAAGAAGCAGGAATAATAGCCCTAGGTCACATTACATTCATAGAATCATAGAATACATACACAAGGGTGTATGTATGTTTGTGTGTGTGTATGTGTGTACTTTATGAATCTTAAGTCACTATAAAATATATAATTATTATTATTACTGGGGGATTCTTTGTAGTAGCAGACATATCTGCTCCAGTGTGCAAAAAAATCCATGGAATATATATATATATATATACACCCATGAAATAAGCAGCAGCCCATGTGTCCATACTTAAATAGGTGAAGATAGGTTTATAAATGAAGTTGGGATAGAACTGGAATACATTCTAGGCATATATGTATGTATATGTGTGTATATATATATATGTCTTTATGTATATGGGTATATGTATATGTTCCAGGAATTAGGCACCTAGTTGTCACAGTGGAGAGAGCCCTGGTCCTGAAGTCAAAAAGGCCTGCCTTCAAATCTAGTCCCATGCACTTATCAGCTTATAAGCAAGTTATTTAAGCTTTGTTTGCCTCAGTTTCTTCAACTATAAAATAGGAGAAATAATAGCAGGCATCTGACACAGTTGTGAGAATCAAGTGATATATTTGTAAAGCACTTGGTATGGGGACTGGCACAAAGTAGACACTTAATAAAAATATTTATTTCCATCCCCTTTGATGGAATATATGTTGAGCCACCCTGGCTGATTTCCATCAGCCATAAGCCCTGGTTGAGTGTTGGATACTTTTTTTGCTCTTCCAAAAAAAAAAATGATAATGAAGCATTCCCATTATTGATCATTGGGTTCTATAATGGTGGCAAAAGGTGTCCCCTTAAAGAGGATTGTCCACTAAACCAGATAGAATGGGTCAATTCATGGACATTAAAGGTAGTGGACCTGTCCTCTGGCTCTCCCTTCTTCTCCCAATAGTCCAGTATGTCAGAATTTTTTTTGGGGGGGATGGTGGAGGGACAGGGGCTGTTGCCTTCTTCACCTTCTCCTCCCTATTTTCCTCTCCACCCCCAACCAGCTGGAATGACAAACTGCTTGCATTTGTCAGCCAGCTCAGCTGGGCCAATTCAGCCTGGCTGTCTTTTCTTTCTCTTTCCCTTCTGAGCACAGATAATTGAATAATGATATTGGGAGGCAGCTTTATGAGTTGTAGAGCTGGGAGCCTTGGGATCTCTGAATAGGAGCTAAATGATAGCAGGAGTTTCTGTATCAGAGATGATGACCCCCTGAAGAAAGATGAACCCAAGTCCTGATCTGAATTGCCAAAAGACATGAATTTCAAGGTATTAGTTTGTACAGTGAAGAACCAAGATGAAATTGAAATTCCAATTTGTCAGCCTCCCACCCAACGTCAAATGCTTTCTAATTTGACAATCAGCTTCCTAGGAGAATATAAGAGTAGCCTGAAGTTACTGGGCTTATTTAGTATTTTATCACTCTGTGTTTATGATTATTTTAGTAATTTTATCATTTCTTTTCTAAAGAAGCAAATAAACATTATATAATACCTTATATACAATGGATAGAAGGATCCTTGTGTGCTTCTTCTTTTGAGGATATGAATCAAACCTATGTTTTTATACCTACCCTAGAGCCCCAGGGCTCTGGGGCAGAGGTATACAAAGCAAGAGACTTAGAAGAAGGAAACTCTTCCATGCAGTCAGACTCTGCAAGAACTGAAACTAATATATATTCATGAGTCCTGAGCCAGGAGGGATCCCAAGTAGAAACACAGTAAGAATTAGAGCTTTCCCTCAGTCAATCTTTTTAAAAATATTATTTTATTTTTTATAAATACATATAAAGATAGTTTTCAACCTTCATTTTTGTAAGACTTTGTGTTCCAAATTTTTTCTCCCTTCATCCCTTCCTTTCCTCCTCCCCAACATAGCAAGCAATCTGAT
>JAJPUD010024577.1:0-18563 GCA_023553655.1 Myrmecobius fasciatus
TCTATTTAAAAATTATCCCCCCCCCCCCCCCCCCCCCCCCCCCCCACCCCCCCCTAAAGTTAAAGCTTTGGAATAAAAAAGTTTTTTTTTGCAAAAAAAATAATAAATAAATAAATAAATAAATAAATAAATAAATTTATGGAATAATGCAAACATTTCCATAATATAATTTTTAAAAAGAATGATTGCATATAAACTAAATCTATTATATAAAAATTGTTATTCTTTTAAAGTATATTATAAAACTATTATGTATTTTTTCTTATTTTCCCCTCCCTTTTAATGTAAAATATGGCCAATATTCAACATAATTTTATGTATGTTTTTATCTGCACATTTATTGTATATAAACATGCATGTATGTGTGCCTGTAAAATCATTCTACACATTCTTATATTTATTAATTCTTTCTCTGGATGATGAAGAAAGGGGTAATATTTATAACAAACTGAGGGGGAAGAAAATACCAGACACCTGATGCATAAAAATATTTACCTGGGAGATAAAAATGCAGAGTTCATGGGGTAACTAGCAGGTTGCTTTGTCAGGAAGTTCATTATGAAAACAAAGAATAATATGAAATAAATCTGGAGAAATAGAACCTTGTTGTGGGCAGCTTGGCCAGCTACTATCAATCCAATGCCTTCAAAGTTTAGGTTATTCTCTTGCTTGGTGAGCTCCATAATATTAAAAAAAATCTCTCTTTCGCATTTAAAGACCCTCACAACCTGTTCCCTTATTTCCTTCTCAGTCTTCTTATGCTTTACTTCCCTTTACATACTCTCCGATTCAGCTACGCTGGCCCCCTAGTTCCTTCTCAAAATCAATCCACCTTGCATCTCCTTGAAATTTCCATTAGATTCTTATAGTGCTCTCTCCCCTCAATGCAGCCTTTTAATTTCCAGTTTTCTTAAAAACTCAGATCAAATCCCTCTTGCAGAATTCATTCCCTCAATTGTTAGAATCTTCAAATTTCATGTTAACACCCTATATTCTGTTTATAGATCACATAATTAAATGTTTTTTCCTCTAATAATCTATGCTTTTGAGGGTGTTTTGTTTCCTTCCCTCCTCTCTCCCTTCCCCCTACCCATCTTTGTATCTTCAATACTTAGCAGAAAGCCAGGCACATAGTAAGTATTTAAAGACTGCTTGTTGATTGTTTGATTGAAAAATGATCACACTTATTGTGAGGGAGCAAACATTTAACACATCCAAAAATGTAATGTTTGATTTTGTATTTTCTTTAATCATCTTTCTTCTGACTGTGACAGTAGATGAAATATAAGTCTCTTTTATACTTTCATTAACCTCATACACCGTTACTATGATAAAAAAAAATACTCTTTTTTGTTGTTGTTATTGTTTTTTTGCTGAGGCAATTGAGGTTAAGTAACTTGCCCAGGATCACACAGCTAGGAAATGCTAAGTGTCCAATACCATATTTGAACTCAGGTCCTCCTGACTTCAGGGCTAGTGCTCTATTCACTGAACCACCTAGCTGACCCCAAGAAGAGTACTTTAGAAGTTGTCTCTCTGCATTTAGCAAAACTGATCAAAGAATACACAATAAATTTGAATCATTTGTTGTTCATTGGGTATCTGCTTGGCTAAAGTTGGTGCTTTCCTGACAGGTTTCTAGGATGTATAATCAACTTGATAGAATCTGTCACAATGCCTTTAGAGAATACTTTACGTTCTTTATCAGGATCTATAGCAAAGAATTGAAAATGGATCATGACCATTTTCACATGTTCTTATAATTTGATATAATTAAATTTTCATAGACTCTCCTAAGATTGATTTCAGTTAAGACATTTCATAGTATACATTGTATTTTATTTTAAAAAAAAAGGAATCATTGATCATTGGTTTGCTATAATTTTGGGAATTATTTACCAGAATGGTTTTTGAAAAATGTCTTCTTTAGTGAATGGAAATTCCATAATTTTCAACTAAATTATATCTATATGACTTGTCTGTGTCAAATATTTTAAGAAAAGCTATTTAGGACACTGTTATCCCAAATTCTTTGTATTACAAAGTGGGATGGTAGATTAATAAAATACAATTAGAGCCATTAGAAATGTGCTCAAATCTTGCCTCTTTCATTTATCTCTTATGTGATTTTGGGCAAATAATTTAACTTAGGAGAGCTTCAGTTTCTTAATCTGTGAAACTAGATTGTTAGACTACATAACCTCTAAGGCCCTTTTGTACCTGCAAATATATGAGTCTATAGCTTTCATAGTAAAAACAAAAACAAAAACAAAAAACAACTCAAAATAAGAAGATTGAAAATACCTCATAATCTTGCCACATGTGACATGTTCCAGGTTTACTTTAGGGTTAATGGCAGATAACTGTTTTACTTATTTCTAAACTATCTTCAAGACACCATCATAGATTCTGTTAGAACCTTCTTTAATGCCAAACTGCCTGAAATACTAAAGCCTGAATTAGCATTTTAAATAATTATACTTAGCATGAACAAATAACATGCATTGGGCATTATTTTGGCAAGACTGAAATTGCTCCAGTTATTCATTAATCAACTTATCAAGTCTGGAGTGGAGATAGAGATTATACTAATTAAAAGTCAAGAAATAAAGCTTAATTGTTTAATGTCAAAGGCTTAGGGACAAAATTCAGGTAATTACAAAGAAGACTATTAAAGTGTGGTTTGAAAATGTAAGCACTTGCACTTGGTTAAGCTAAGTCACTTTCTGATCACTTAGAACTCCTTTGACATGAAGTATGATTTAGATTTCATGATATATTGTTGATATATTGATAAGAGTTGTTATATTAAAATATCTCTTCTCTTTCAAATGAAAGAAAATAAATTGATATGTGGAGAAGTATATTTCAGATTAAAAGAATTGCAATATTGTATACTACAATTTTTTTCATTTTTCATTTTTGTTTTTAATATTGTTTAATAAGTGCTAGAATGTAACCTTCAAGAGGGCAAGATTGTTTTTTCCCTAATCTTTATACCATTACCACCTTTATCATCCCCAACAGCATCTATGTGGCAGGATCTTAGGAAATGCTGCTCTAACTCAGAAATTACTGCCTTCTCAACCTGTGCAATTCTCTATTTTCTTTCATAGATCTTATTGGACAGAGGAGCAACCCAATAGATTAGCGTTTTTCTTATACAATATTTCACAACTTATGTTACTGTTAAATATAAAATCACTCCCACAATGAATCAAGAGCTCTTTCCCTAGCAGGCAAGACACATATGAAATATTTTATAAAAAGGTCAAAGTAAGAGAAAAAAAAACCCAAAGCATTAAAAATCTTTTAAAATGTTTTGATTTGTGTATGTTGTGCACATGTGCACATAAGCACATATGTGTACACATAAACATGTATACATGCACACATATGCTTATGCATGTGTGCACATTTGAAATTGTTGATGTGAGTATTCATTTTTGCTTCATGTTCAATTTTAGATTTAAAGTCCAAACATAAAATACACCAGGATTTATATGACTTCTGCTAAGTTAAAATATATAAACATGTTAAAACAGGGAATTTTTTCATAAAAGGTTTAGAGGGGGACAAAAAATCCTGAACAGGTAAAGAAAATATGACATTAATTCCTGTTCTTATTTTTCATCTGTACCATTTCCTGACCTGTTTATCTCCTCAGGTGAATGTTTCATTTTAAAAAACTAGGCAACTCCAGTGTTGCTTGCCAGGTCTTATCCAAATCATCAATACCTGACTTAGAGTTTAAACTTCAAAGATTAAAAGTGGGAGGAATATGAAACATTGAGATAAATTACACTGAAATCTTTTGTCCTAAACTCCTGTTCCAAGGGGATGGGACCAAGAAAAAAAAATAAACTTTATCTTTATCTGGAAGAGACCTTGCCCTTTTTTCTAAAGATAGTTGGGGCCTTATAATATTTTCCTAAAATATGAGATCTGTCAGTTATTAAGACTTTCAGGTAACAATAAGGGAGAAACTGAGGGGAAATATTTTGTCTCTCTCTCTCTCGTCACCAAGTCCTTCACAAGAAGAATTCCTACATTTTCCATTATCTTCTTTAGAAGTCTTGCCACCAAAACATGGTAGCATCTTTCTATTTGTTTGAGGACAACCAAATATTTGAGCTACTGGAGTCAAAAGAGCAGTGTCTATTAAAAAGTGTTGAGTAGGGAAAATACTTTCTAAATAATATCCAGAAGAAGAAAATAATATCCAGCTAAGAGGTAAATAAAGACTATGAGTTTGGTAAAGTAGAATTCAGTAAAGAAGCATCCAGTGATGACTATTAGATTAATAGGGAGCAGCACAATGAAGTTAAGAAGTGAATTTTGAGACATTAAGAGACTTAAATTGATTGTCAAAATGTGTTTCTTGGTTATAATAGTCATCTTCTATTCACAAGTCTCTTTATGTATTTCTGGTCTTCCCATTGATCCATGTATATTTGTTGAAGGATGTGCAAGTTTTGTTTTATTGGTAATTTTTTCATCAAGTAATTTCTTTTTTTCCCCCTAAGGCAATTGGGGTTAAGTGACTTGCCCAAGGTCATACAGCTCTGAAGTGTTAACTGTCTGAGAACAGATTTGAACTCAGGTCCTCCTGACTTCAGGGCTGGTGCTATATCCACTGGGCCACCTAGCTGCCCCCCAAGTAATTTCATTTAACAACTTTACTTTGAATTAATTACTTATCACATATTAAGTTTAAATGTTTGTTTTTCATTGGGTGATTATAAAAGTGAATACACTTAATAAAATTTTAGGAGGTTAGGATTCCCAAAATAACATGAACTTTGGGAAGGCATTAGGGGCACTCAATCTATGAGTTCAGAGTATTTCTAAAAGCTTCCCTTCTGAGCCTGAGCTAGACTTGCAATTAGGAGGACATAGATTTAAATATTGCCTCCCAAATTTACCACTGGTATGGCTATTGGCAAGTTATTTAAAGCAGGGCTTCTTATTTTTTTTTACTTGCTATCCTTTTTAATCTAAGACATTTTTATACAGCTTAATTATTTAAGTATATAAGATCAATATTCAAATCAAACATTTACTGATAATAAATCATGAAAAAATTATTTCAAACAATTCTTTGTATAACTATAATTTTATCATTTTTAAAAGATGAAAAATTTGCATACTAATGAGATAGATGTGCTTATTTTTTTTATATAAAGAATTAAAATTTTGGCAGAATCTTTGTTACCTTTTACTGGAGCCAGATTTTTTGTAACCCCCTACATTCATACCCATATGAGGTCACAACCACAATTTAAGAAGCTTTGATTTAAAGTCTTCATAATCCAACACTAGCCTAGTTTATCGGGCTTATTTCTTTTTATATACTTTGCATTCCAGACAAACTGTCATACATACTGTTTTCTAAATTAAGCAATCCATAGCTCACCTTGATTTCCCAAAGTCTGGCCCCTATATAACAATAGCATAGAATATGCTTATATTTTTTCTTTCCTGATGGGTTTCATAGAGAATACTCTATAGTCTTTGGATGCATTGTATTGCTTAGATGATAATTTGGGAGGAGGGGGAGAAGGGGAAATGGCAGATTATTTCCATCTTTTAAGAGAATATTTCTATGGGAGATTTCTGAGTTATTTAGTTGACTACTAACCTGAAACTCAATGGATATACAAAATGGGGTAATCTACTAATCTGCTGCTTTCTTTTTGGCTTTGAAGTATCTTCATGTCTTTGATCCAAACCTGGAGACATGGATGCAGAAAGAGGAAATTGCTGCATTCTACCCACTCTTTATTTATTTGGTCTAAGCATATGGCCCATCTTCCTTTTATGTTTTCTTTTCTTCCCTCCTTCCCTCAGCCCCATTTTTAGGTAAATGAAATATTGTAGTAGAACATTCCCAAGACTAAAAATTGTTAATTATGAACAATCTGAACATCTTCAAAGATCTAAGTAGTGGAAACTGAACTATCCCTGGATTACCAGTAGATAGTTAACAGAAGAAGATTCCATATAGAAAATGTTACCTTCTAAAGAGAAGATCAAAATTGGGTAGTGGATTCACTTGCACATAATGAATATGTGAAATGGAAATGCATAGTTAGATAGATGTATTCTAAAACTAATTTATTATCTGATTAGGCTTGAAATATTACTTTCCCAACTGATTATAATCATACATATAAATGGAATAATTGTATTCTATTGTAAGCAGTATGATTTTGTGCACTATGATTTCTCAGCTTCCTAATTGATTTTATATTTTCTTTCTTGGTAGAAGTAAATTTCCTAATTATTAAATTATTAAATGTTTCCTATTCCATACTTGATTCTTATTGTACACTTAGTCTTTCTTCCTCTATCTCCCTTTAAATTAAAAGGTAAAACATTTATTATAATCACCATTCTTCTTTAACATGTGAATGAAACTTTGTTATCCAACTGATTATTATGAAAATATGAATTCTAATTCTCTTTTCTGTAGAGTTCACATTCCATCCTCTATCTAGTACTGAATAAAGTAAAAAAAAAAAAAAAGGCTGGGGACTGTAAGAGCAAATACAGGTACTATAAGCATCTATAGCATCTATAAACTCAGATTAGTTACATTAATTCCTTTCTATTGATACTGCTCCCTTGAGTCTGCCTAATTTTTAGTATTTTCTTCCTCTTCAAATTATCTGGAATTTACTTGTTTAAATGTATAGCCTGGTAGAATGTAAGTTCTTTTCAGGCAAGTAATATTTTTTTTTCCTCTTTGTAAGTAGAACATGTATTGCTTGAAAGTGTATTACTTGTAGTATGTATTTAATAAGGATTTATTGAATTAAAGACTCACTTTAATTTAGCCTGAGCTTATATAAACCAGATTTCTATTTTTCTAGGAAGAATCAACCCCAATTGGGTTTTCTAATACAAGATGGTGCCATTTTAATCAAATTAACTTTTATTAACCTTCAACACAGAGAATATTTATGATGCTGAACCACATGGAAAATTATATCTAATAGTATAAAACAGAAAGTAATCAACAGGGATACTATAGTCATAATAATGAAAAAATTATTTTTTGAACTTATACACCAGATAATAAAGGAATTGTTTCTCCCTTTTGACTGGATTTAACTACATAGATTTAAAAAAATAATTTGCAATTGTGTGAAGTTTAACCTAGATAAATAAAAATAATACTTTTGTGAGTTAGTTAAGATAGCTTGAGCATTTACTTCTAAGCATATGGTAGACGCAATTAAACTAAATATTTTATTTTAAGTGTTCAATCTACTTCACTCATTTGAGTTTGGGTATATGCTCACATTGAATGAGTTCCACTCTTTTATTTTATTTTAGTGAATATATAGCTATACACACATATCTTTAATAATATTGAGTTTGAAAATTCAAAGTCAAATCATGATAAATTTCTTTCATTGTGATTATTATGCTCATGAAACCCCACTTTCCTGTTGAGCTATATAATTCAATGTTGCAATGTAAGCATTGACTAGCTTAGGATGGTCTCATTTTAAATTTTAATCTTAAACTCTGTTGGTTAAAACAATATTCCCAAGGAAATATTGTCTACATGTCAAAACTAATATCTAAGTGAACATATATATCATATTATAGGAGCAAAGTCATGTTTTAAAAAATTGTGCTAGATTTCATTTATTAAAGTGAAATTTGAATTTAAACAAGCTTAAACTAAAGTTACTTTTCATACATATCTTTTTGAGCAGGTTATTGGTATTGTTCTATGCATAGGCTAACAGATTCCATTAGTAGTGGAGGCTAGATTTATCTAATATCCATTGAAGATTAAAAGCAAAAGAAAATACAATTTCACAACCAATCCATTAGCAAGCTTTTATTAAGTGCCAAAAATTTTATGAAGTCCTGTAGATACAAATATAAAAGTGAGATAGGGCTTGTCCTCAAGTAGATTATATAGTATAGATGAAATAAACTATGTTAATCAATCAATCAACAAATTATTATGTTCACATTTAAATAGTGATTGATCTATATAAAGTATATACATAGTGATGGGGGAAGATTGAGTGGCTAACCATTGAGACAGTAATAATACTATTTCTCAGGGCATCTCTAGTTATCTAGAAATAGCCTCCTCTCTGCCTAAGGGAATATCAAAAATAATTTTTAGCATTAAATTTCAAAAGTGACAATTCTGAATTATCCAACTTTCTTTAAAAGTACACATTTTAATTTAAAAAATTAAATTTTATAATTTAAAAGTACTTTCTTTAAAAGTACAAAAGTACAAAGTACAATACAGGAGCCATATATTGCTCCTGGGAAAACCAAAGTTTTGACTAAATCAGGCTTAGAGAATCTTTTTTATGCCAAAGGTCATTTGGATATTTATATTATCATTAACAGGCTACACAAAAGCAAAAGCTTAAAAAACTCAAGTACTGAGAGGTTATCATCACCTTTGGTTGCCTTGGCAGGAGCACTCCAAATGATTTCATGGGCCTTATATGGTCCACAGTTGGGATGTTTTCTACTATTGGACTAAATAGACCTTTGTTAGCTAGGTGATTTCTCTGCTTTTTAGTATTCTGTCCAGATTTATTATCATTTTTCTTCCAAGGACTTAGCATCTTTTTAATTTCATGACTACAGTTATCATTTGCAGTGATCTTTGAGCACAATAATGTAAAATCTGAAACCACTTCTATTTCTTTTCCTTCTATTTGCCAAGAAATGATGGGAATAGTTGTTGTTAAAACAGCTTTTTCACTCTTCTCTTTCATCCTCATCAAGATTCTTTTTAATTCCTCATTTTCTGCCATCAACTATCATCTTCATATCTGAGACTGTTGATATTCCTCCCATTAACCTTAATTCCAGCTTTTGATTCATCTAGCTTGGCATTTTGCATGGCTCACACTCTTATCTACTTTGCCATCTACCTATCCTGCAAATTATCTTCATATTATTATAAATTAATTTTGATTCCCAATTCACCTAAAAGGATCATGTAATGCTTAGGGACATACAGCCCACACTTTGAGATTTGCTGTTTTTTTGTCTACATCTAGTTATCTCTGCCTGTCCTTTTTTCCAATTACTATTCATTAAAAACCAAATCTTTCTTAAAAAGTGTAAGCTCTAGTTTGCCTTAAATTCAACTCACTGTAAAACTAACTGAATTCAAAGGTGAAGTTAGCAAGGGAAGGTCCGTTAGCATTTCTTCTATCGGTGAACCTTCTGGCAAGTTTCAGTGAGTACACAATGAAATTAATAATATAACGTCTTTCTTCAATTTGGGACACAGCACTGCTACTGTCAAAGATATCCACACAACATCCAGACATTCTGCAACAATCTGCCAAAAGTATGGAAGACTCTGGCAATGCAGAGTAGCAATTTGCATATTTGCACTAGGCCCATTGCAGTAACAGCTGCTGAGACAGATTTCTAAGTATTTTTCACCACCCGCTCCCCATGTATTTCTTTTGCTGGCACTTCTTTCAGGAATAGAAAATACCAGCTGTTCCTGCTACTCCAGAAGGCCTTATGCAAAATTGTGTCTTCCTCTAAAATAAGTAGTTAAGAAACAATGGTGACACAAAGCCATGATCCAAGGTGGGTGCAGTAAGAAAGGCAGGAACAGCTTTCATTTCCAACTCCACCAGTACAACAAGCTTACTTCTCTTTCTCCAAAACATGGAACTTCTAACCTTTTCTAAAAGTATAAACAAACCTTCCTTTCTTCTTTTCTTCTCTTCTTGTCTGATGAATCAAATCTAAGTTTTTTTTTTTTTTTTTTTTTTTTTTTTTTTTTTTTTCATTTGCACAATTCCTAAACAGTGCTGGGAAGTTGCTGGATTAGTTTTCATAAAGCTACCTGAATGAATTGGAAGTTCCAAATAAGAATGTGCACTTTGTCTGTTTTTAGGTGGCTAAAATTAGATATATTGCATATTTGACCTTACAAAGATAAATTCCCTAAGCTAGATCTCTCATAGAGATTTTTTAAATATTTAAATTTTTTTAAATTATTTTTATTACAGCATTTTATTTTCAAAACATATGCATGGATAATTTTTCAACATTGACCCTTGCAAAACTTTGTGTTCCATATTGTTCCCTTTCTTCCCCCTACCCCCTCTCCTAAATGACAAGTAATCCAATATATGTTAAACAATTTATATATATATATATATATGTTATTTATATTTTTACATATTTATACAAATATTGTGCTGCACAAGAAAAATCAGATCAAAAAACAAAAAATGAGAAAGAACACAATATGCAAGCAAACAACAAAAAGAGTGAAAATGCTGTGTTGTGATTCCCAGTCAGTTACCACAGTCCTCTCTCTGGTTCTTTTCATCACAAGATCTTTGGAATTATCTCATTATTGAAAGCGCCATGTCCATCAAAATTTATCTTCATATAATCTTGTTGTTGCCATGTACAATGATCTCCTGGTCATGCTCATTTCACTCAGCATCAATTCATGCAAGTCTCTCCAACCTATCTGAAATCATCCTGTTGATTATTTCTTATAGAACAGTAATATTCCATAAAATTCCTATGCCATCACGTATTCATCCATTCTTCAACTGATGGGTATTCACTCAGTTTCCAGTTTCTTTCCACTACAAAATGGGTTGCCACAAACATTTTTGCACATGTGAGACTCTTTCTCTTCTATATCATCTGTTTGGAATACAAATCCAGGAGAAAACTTTTGGATCAAAGGGTATACACAGTTTGATAACCCTTTGGGCATAATTCCAAATTGCTCTCCAAAATGGTTGAATCAATTCACCACTCTACCAGCAATGCATTAGTGTTCTAGTTTTCCCATATCCCCTCCAACATTCGTCATTATCTTTTCCTGTCATCTTAGTCAATCTGAGAGATATGTAGTGGTACCTCAGATATGTCTTAATTTGCATTTCTCTGATAAATAGTGACTTAGAGCATCTTTTTATATGATTAAAAATGGTTTCAACCTATCTAAAATTTGTCTATTCATATCTTTTGACCATTTATCAGTTGGAGAATGGCTGGAATTCTTTCAAACTTGAATCAATTCTCTATATATTTTACAAATGAGGCCTTTATCAGAACCCTTGAATGCAAAAATGTTTTCCCAGTTTATTGCTTTATGAGAAGTTAAATTTTTAAGAAGAGACAGGTTTAGTGGATGTGATTATAGCTGAGACCTCCCTCTATTAGATTGTAAGTGTCTTCCTGAGAATAAAGAAATGGAAATCCATGGAAGTAAATAAAATAAATAAATAATAGGATTCTAATTGCTGCTCCTAGCCCAAACTCCACAGAAAACCTCAACCACTTGCTGACAGGTACAAATACAGATTCAAACAGTCTATAAATCCATAATCCATCAAGTCTACACATAAACAAATAAGAAAGTAGCATGAACAGAATGTGGACAAGGACATTAAATAGCAAACTTAAATTTATTTTTTTTCTATATGGCACTGGGGTACTACTGTTTGCTGTCTTTTGAGTGAATTCATGATAAACAGGCTAATTATAATATCATTATCATACATTAATAAAGTGCCAAGTAGGCTTTCCTATGGACATTCTGGGTAACTACATGCACAGTTCCAAAAAAATTTTAGGACCTCATCATGTTACCAAACTCCTTCTGTAACCTCAAAATCTACATATCTGGTGATGTAATTCCATAAATATCATTGTGTTCTGTTAAGCTGCTGACTTCTGTTAACTCTTACTAAATTCTTTTTTTTTTTTTTTTTTTTTTGCTGAGGCAATGTTGCCCAGGGTCACACAGCTAGGAAGTGTCTGAGACCAGATTTGAACTCAGGTCCTCCTGACTTCAGGGCTGGTGCTCTAACCACTGCACCACCTAGCTGCCCAACTCTTACTAAATTCTTAACAGGAGCTCAGACCACTCTACACAATTTTCAGTTAATTTTAATAAATGATTTTACTTGACTTGGAAATGGCCTGAGTGCTGAATTTTTTCAACGAAGCCCCCACAGATTATCCGCTTGTATGTGAACAATAAAAAAGTTATTAAGTGACTACTTTATGCCAAGTCACTTTGCTAAGCACTTACAAGTATTATCTCATATGATTCAAAACTCATCCTAGAAGGAAGCAAACTAGATTCCAAGGGGCAACAATTCAGCCCTCAGCAACCCCCACCTAAAAAACCTGCTATTCTTCTGTTTCAGCAACCTCCTTTCCTGCAGGGCTGCCTTCATAAAACCTTGGCAGTGAGTTTGTCCAGGGATGAACCTTGGAGAGAGGAGCTCATACACTTTCATCACTAGCTGAGAGTCCACTGCTGGTGACCTCAGTACTACATCACAAAAGTCACCTCCAGTGGCTGCTTCTTCCCTGGGAGTAGAGCTGGGAGACATGCTCCTCAGAGGGAAAGGGGAAGAACTGTATCATACCTTGTTTGAGTATTGACACAGCCTTTTTTGTGGGGGATAGATTCAGAACCCTGAGAAATAATGGCATAGGCAGCAGAAGAATTTACATTAGAAAACAATTTTTCACCTCAAGCTGACAATAGCAAGTTGCAGTGGGGAATAACAACTAATGATTTCCATGATTCCAAGTGTCCTATATGCTTGAGCAAATCTGACAATGTAGCATAGGTCAATAGGCCATTGCTTACATAAATTCTATTTTTGCTATGTACTGGAAATCAAAATACAAAGCTGATTGTCCATTGTGCAAATGGAGCCATTTCAGTTTCTCTTCTTTTCAATGACTTTAAGGCCTCATAAAGAAACATGAATAAAAAATATGTTCAAGGCTTTTTCACTATGCTGATGGTGAAGATTTTGCTATTGTATGAGTAACTGGAAAAGGAAAAAAAGGTCATCTCTTTGAAGGATTAAACACCACCCAATATTTGAGTACTATTTGATGGATTATCTACTCCATCAGTAGGACAAAGAGAAAATATAATCCATCATATGTTGAGACAGGAAGGAAGACCCTTGCAGAGAATTCAAGAATAAAGTACTATTAATTTCAGGAGAATGTTACATTATTTTGGTATTTGTGTTAGAGATACTCAAGATTTTGGTCATCATACATATATTTTACTTGAATGTTTATGCAGAAATCCTGCCTGCTTTCAGAGTTTAGTTCCATAAGTAAAGAAAATACATATATAAATATATATATAGTCAATATTGTTAAACATATTATGAGTACTGTTATTCATAGTGACCAAGAAATCAAAATTATGTAAATGATTTAAAACTTTTTTTATTTAATCCGTTATGTTTTACATTAATTTATCAGTTTTTTCAAATGGTATTTTATTTTGCAAAAACACGAGTTTTCAACAATTCTTTTTGTAGAACTTTGTGTTCTAAATTTTTTCTCTCTTTTCTTTACCTCCTCCCTACCCAATACACCAAGCAATTAGATATAGTTTAAATGTGTGCAAACATTTTTATTAAGGATTTTTGTTTTCAAAACATATACATGGATAAAATTTCAACACTGACCCTTGCAAAACCTTGTGTTCCAAATTATTCTCCCATTCTCCCCACTGCCTCCCATAGATGGCAAGTAATCCAATACATGTCAAACATATTAAAAATTTATGTTAAATCCAATCTATATACACACACACACACAAATATATATATAGCACATTCATATATATATATATATATATGTATATATATGTATATGCAATTAACCTGTTATACAAGAAAAATCAGATCAAAAAGGAAAAAAATGAGAAAGAAAAAAAAATTCAACCCACAACAATGAAAAGAGTGAAAATGCTATGTTGTGATCCACATTTAGTTCCCATAGTCCTCTCTCTGGGAGAAAATGGCTCTCTTTATCACAAGCCCATTGGAACTGTCCTCACTCATTTCATTGTTCAAAAGACCAAATCCATCAGAATTGTTCATCATATAATCTTACTGTTGCCGTGTACAATGATCTCCTGTTTCTGCTCATTTCACTTAGCATCAGTTTTCCAGGCCTTTCTGAAATCATCCTGCTGATCGTTTCTTATAGAACAATAATATTCCATAACATTCATATACCATAACTTATTCAACCACTCTCCAACTGATGGACATGCATTGAGATTCCAGCTTCTTGTCACTACAAAAAGGGCTGTCACAAACATTTTTTTTTAAACATATGGGTCCCTTTTCCTCCTTTATAATCTGTTTGGAATACAAGTCCAATAGAAACAATGTTGGATCAACTGATATGGACAAATATGTGCAAATGTTTAAATATATTTCCATATTTGCTTTTTTTCCTCTAAGGCAATTGGGATTAAGTGACTTGCCCAGGGTCACACAGCTAGGAAGTGATGAGTGTCCCAGATCAGATTTGAACTGAGGTCCTCCTGACTTCAGGGCTGGTGCTCTATCCACTGCACCACCAGCTGCCCCAGGATGGTGCTCCTTTTACCCCAGGAGCAAAAGTGAAAAAAGAGGAAATATCAAAAGAAAAGGAAAGAAAATGAACAAGAAATGGAAAAGAACGTTGACCATAGAAAGCTACTATGGTGACAGGGCAGACCAAATCACATAGAATGTCCACAGAGGAAATCTCAAAGAGTGATATGAATTAGTCTCAAGGCCATAGAGGCTCATATTTAAAAGGCAAATAAGAAAGAAAGAAGAAAAAATTAGAAAGGAAATGAGAAGTATGCATGAAAGTATCAACACCTTGGAAAAGGAAAGAAAAAAAAATGTCTGATGAAAACAACTCCTTAAAAGGTAGAATAAACAAAATGGAAAAAAAGATACAAAAGCTAACTGAAAAAAATCACACATTAAAAAGTAAAATAGGACAAATGGAAGCTGATGACATCAAAAATTAGTTAAACTTTAGAAAGAATGAAAAAAATGAAAAAAAATTGAAATATCTCATTGGAAAAACAGCCAACCTGGAAAATAGATCCAGAAGAAATAATTTAAAATTTATTGGCCTACCTGAAGGCCATGACAAATAAAAGACCCTGAATATATATATAATTCACAAGTTAAATTGCTAACATCCCTAGATGGCAAAACAATATCTGTAATGCTTGAGGACTGGGGCAGAGAGAGGGGTCACCACATTAATTGAGATTGTGGTTGTAAATGGATTCTGATGTGATAATATCAAAGAAAAAGACAATAAAAGATGGGAAAATCTGCATTGGAAAAAGAGGAAAGGGGAGGTAAAATGGAAAAATTAGTTCACATGAAGAGATGCAAAAGATCTATTAAAATCTAGGGAAATAAGAGAAGTGGATGAGCATTGTCAGACACTTGATCTCCTCAGTTTGGACTCTAAAAGGAAATAACTTTTTTTTTAAATTAAAACTTTTTATATGAAAAACATACCTATGGGAGATATTTTTGGGAGCGGAGCCAAGATGGCGGAGTGAAAAGGTGACTCTCTGCCTCACCTCCGATCTTCTCTCAAATCAACAATAAAATAAGCCTCTAAACTGATCTTCAAGTCAACGAACTCAGAAACATTTGGACCCTGCTTTCCGGAGAACGTCATATCAGGTTTGTCTGACTCGGACAGAGAGATAAATAGACGACTCCTGTGTAGGCCGGAAGTGAGGGTGGGACTCAGCTCAGCTCATTGTGGCAGAAATTCCAAACTCCAAACTCCAAATTCCAAACACCTGGAGTTTATCTGAGGCACTCAGGACACTCTGCCCTGATTGGGGGCAGGTGTTCTGGCAGACTTGCCTTGTTTAAGGAGTAATTCGGACTTAGTCCTAGCCCCCACCGGCCCAGCACCTTAAGTTAATTCCCCAAAGTGCCCCAGGGCAAAGCTCTTCAGCCGCCTTTCAGCTGCCATTTTTTTTTTCCTACCTTAAAGAGATATCTACACTGTCTAAAAAAAAAAAAATGAAGAAGCAAAAGAGAGCTCTCACCATAGACAGCTTCTATCAAGGCAAAGAAGCGTGACCACAGATCCTGAGGTTCCTTTAGACAAAATACCAGAAGAAGGTATTAAAGACCATCACTGGTCATTTTTTCAAAAGGCCTTTCTGGAAGATTGCATAAAGAACCTCAAAAGAGAGCTGGAGGATAAAGGGGAAAATAAAGTGAAATCAGCGCAAGAAGGATACAATATCTTGCAAGAAGGATATGATGCCCAGCAAAAGAGATATGAAAAAGACACCAATTTATTGAAAAATAAAATTAGTGAAGTGGAAAAAGAGTGCAAGGAACAAATTGGCCAGTTACAAAAGGAGCTGAAAAAGGTAACTGAAGAAAACAACACTTTAAAAATAAGAATTGAACAAATGCAAGTGAATGACTCAATAAGACTTCAAGAATCAGTCAAACAAAAACAAAAAAATGAAAAATTAGAAGAAAATATGAAATATCTCCTAGGAAAAACAACTGACTTGGAAAATAGAGCTAGGAGAGACAATCTAAGGATTATTGGACTTCCTGAAAGCCATGATGAAAAAAAAAATCTAAACACTATCTTCCAGGAAATCCTGAAAGAAAACTGCCCTGAGATTGTAGAATCAAGGGGCAAAATCACCATTGAAAGAATTCACCGATCACCTCCTGAAAGAGACCCCAAAATTAAAACCCCAAGGAATATCGTGGCTAAATTTCACGACTATAGCACCAAGGAACAGATTCTGCTAGCAGCTAGAAAGAAACAATGCAAATACCGCAGATCAATAATTAGAATCACACACGATCTGTCAGCCTCCACATTAAAGGATGGAAGGGCCTGGAACCAGATATTCCAAAGGGCAAAGGAATTTAGATTACAACCAAGAATAACCTATCCAGCTAGAATGAGCATTATCCTCCAGGGAAAAAGAAGGTCATTCAATGATATAGGTGAATTTCACCTATTTCTAATGAAAAGACTAAATCTGAACAAAAAATTCGACATCCAAACACAGAACTCAAGAGAAGCATAAAAAGGTAAAAAGGAAAGGACTCTTGAGAACTTTATTTTTACTATGGGGAATAATTAAAGTTTGGGGGTATAATTAACTAGATATTACTTTGATAATATGAAAAAGAGAACTAGAGAGGAAAACGTTGTCATACTGGGGAAAAGAGGGGAAAAGTGGTAAAATAAGATCTAAAAAAAGGAGGTAAAAACAAGGTAAAATGACTTGAAGAGGCAAAAAAAACCTAATATAATTGAGAGAAAGAGGGGAGGGAGATGAGCATTGTGTAAATCTTACTCTCATCAGGTTGGGCTCTAAAAGTGTTTATCAGACATTTGATTTCACAGGGAAACTTGTCTGTTGCTAGAGAGAAGTGGGAGGGAAAGGAGGAAAAGTAAGGGACAAACTAATAGAAGGGAAAATAGAAGAATCAGGGGAAAGGAGTAAAAACAGGGGGAGGGGATCTGAAGAGTGGAGTATTGTTTGAGGGAGGGGGTCATCAAAAGCAAAGTACTGAGGAGAGAGGAAGGGAGAAAGGGGAAAGGAAAGGGGAAAACATAACTTGGGTAAATAAGATGGCAGGAAATAAAGAATTAGTTATTCTAAATGTGAATGTGAATGGGATGAACTCTCCCATAAAGCGGAAGCGGATATCAGACTGGATTAAAAACCAGAATCTCACAATATGTTGTCTACAAGAAACACATCTAAAACATAGTGACACATATAGGATGAAGGTAAAAGGCTGGAGCAGGACCTATTATGCTTCAGGCGAACAAAAACAACAACAAAAAAAGCAATGGTAGCAATCCTTATCTCAGATCAAGTAAAAGCCAAGATAGATCTAATCAAAAGAGATGAGGAAGGAAACTATATTTTATTAAAGGGTACCATGGAAAATGTAGCAATATCTATACTAACTATATACGCACCAAGTGCAATAGCACACAAATTCCTAGGGGAGAAATTAAGAGAGATGCAAGAAGAAATAGACAGCCAAACGATACTAGTGAGGGAACTCAACCTTGCTCTATCAGAATTAGATAAATCAAACCACAAAATAAACAAGAAAGAAAATAGGGAGATAAACCAATTGTTAGAAAAGTTAGGTATAATAGATCTATGGAGAAAGTTGAATGGAGACAGTAGAGAGTTTACTTTTTTCTCAGCAGTCCATGGAACCTATACAAAAATTGACCATGTGTTAGGGCATAAAAACCTCAAAATCAAATGCAGAAAGGCAGAAATAGTAAATGCATCCTTTTCAGATCATGATGCAATAAAAATCACATGCAATATAAGGCCAGGAGAAAATAGACCAAAAGTTAATTGGAAATTAAATAATCTAATCCTGAAGAATGAATGGGTGAAAGAGCAAATCATAGACACAATCAATAATTTCATCCAGGAGAATGACAATAAGGAGACAACATACCAAAATTTGCGGGATACGGCTAAAGCGGTTATAAGGGGCAATTTTATATCTCTAGATGCTTACTTGCATAAAATAGAGAAAGAAAAGATCAATGAATTGGGCTTATTATTAAAAAAATAGAAAAAGAACAAATTAAAAACCCTCAATTAAATACCAAATTGGAAATTCTAAAAGTAAAAGGAGAAATTAATAAAATTGAAAATAAAAAAACTATTGAGTTAATAAATA